>JAQGAO010003205.1:0-17570 GCA_034697705.1 Ommatoiulus sabulosus | reverse complement strand
ACTACGCGACACAGTTTCCTGTTACCGGAAAACCAGGCGCGTTGTAAACGTACCCTAAGGCTACCCTTTGGAAGAGAGTTCCAACGTCTAATGGCATGCAAGAAATAGGACCAATAAATAAAGTAACATAATTACTATAAAGCATAGGCTATTATTGGTAATAGTACCAATAAATAATAGTAACATAATACTATAAAGCATTAACACCATAAGTATAGATAAGGAGGGGGGGGGGGGGGAGAGGGACACCTTAAAATGGACTTTATATGCAGAATTATGTATGAATTGGTATCACACGTTTTTTCATCGAATCACCGACATAAAGAAGGCACTTTGCATGATCATGAAATCTTTATAAGGGTCCGTTGCGTCTCCCTTAATTATAGCTTAGTTTTAGTGGATAATCACCGCACCGTGGCCATATGGTGATTTAGAGGGTCGCCTCAGAGAGAGAAAGAGGTGGGTTAATGTCCGCATGATTTTTGTTGTCTCACGCCAGTGTGGGGCGACCCACATCATAGAGGTAACATATTTATCTCTTTTAACTAACGGACAAGCATTAAAAGCCATACGTAGAAAATAGTGCAGCTGCGTATGAAACATTTCCAACGAATACATTTTCTTAATACAAGCAGCATGCACCCACGTTCCATCATGTGGATACTTTTGAATGAGTTTGGCATGGCATCAGGGTTAAGTGCCGGGTACGTAGTCCACCCGAAGTAAATGATATGACTGAAAATTAGCTTGTTCATGCATATTAGTATTAATTACCGAGTAAGGTTCCTATAACTCTGTTTGCGCCTTCATTTCTTCTCTCATACGAATCTACAATGCTAAAAAGAACAACTGGATGCACTTTAGCCACCAAATTGATCGCCATTTTCGAAGAGGTCTGACCATGTTACAAGGTCACCATTCCAATAAATGTGTTAGTCATGACAGATCGTTTCTTTTAAAGTATTCCACTAAAATAGTCAGCGGCATTCTTTAAGATCTTTATTTAACAACAAATATTTTTCACTGATAAGGTGTTAGTATAGTACAGTATTTTTACATCTACTAATAAACTAAGGTACGAGTGCACGTTAGCTGACAGCATTGTTTGCTGAACGACGTGGCCACCGCCATTTTGACAACCGGGAGGTGTTTATGTGGCGATTTCGATGTCATTCTAGCGTTTCATTTCACATAATTGCTGCTTTTAAAAGGGATATTTATTAACTGGCAGTTGCCGGAATCTGCTAACCATGGTGAGTTGCCCCAGCATTAAAACAGACAACGGGTTTTTCAGAATGACTTTGTTTTCTACGCTGACAAATAACTGCCCCCTATTTGTTTTTTTGCAAGCATATCGTCCCTCGAAATGAAAACTTATCAAATATGTTCAACAAATTCTTTCAATTTTAGGTTCTTCTAGCTGCAGCTGTGTGCACCAAGGTGGGAAAAGGTGAGCCAGTCATTTCTTGTTGCTATTAAGTTAGTTTACAACTATCTTTCATTGACATCTACAGTAATAGCGTCTGTTTTGATTTAGTGTTGCTATCATCAAGTTGTGCAGTGTAGTTTTTTAATGGCAAAACAGGCACTATTTTGGTATTATAAGACAGTTTTAATGTTGATGTTTCAGCAATAATTTCCCGTCAGTTCGTCGAAATGACTAAAGCCCGTATCGAAGGACTCTTGGCCGCTTTTCCTAAATTAATGAACACTGGAAAACAGCATACATTCGTCGAAACTGAGAGCGTACGCTATGTATATCAGCCGCTAGAAAAACTTTACATGTTATTGATCACCACGAAAGCCAGCAATATCTTGGAAGACTTGGAAACATTACGTCTTTTTTCAAGAGTGGTGAGTAAAAAACACGCCTAGTCGATGCATGTTTTATTATTCTCCTAAAACATATGAGATAATGTATTTATTCATGGATAAAAACACATTAGGAAACTTTTTTTTGTTTGCATTCTACATGGAAATATTGATGATTTGTGTCCTTTGTAATTCAACTTTTTAAGCCATTTAGATTTATTATAAAATGCTATGTTATTATATTCAATAACATCTTGAGATTTCAGCGTATTGATCAACTGCCTTTGTTTATGATAGGTGCCAGAGTATTGCAAAAATCTGGAGGAATCAGAAATAATAGATAATGCATTTAATTTAATATTTGCTTTCGATGAAATTGTTGCATTGGGTTATCGTGAGAGCGTCAATCTCGCCCAAATTCGTACATTTGTCGAAATGGATTCTCATGAAGAAAAGGTCTATCAAGCTGTCCGACAGGTAGGAAAATATTATATTTTACACTACTGCTTTGGATAACCCTTAGCTTAAAAATGCAACATGTTATTGGGTTTTGCTATGCTGATTATATCCTTGTTTTCTTCTGCCGTCACAGACGCAAGAAAGAGAAGCCAAAATGAAGATGCGGGAAAAAGCGAAAGAATTACAACGAGCCAGGCAGGATGCTGCAAAACGAGGGATCAAGAGTCCCGCTTATGGGAGTGGCGGATTCGGTGGCAGTTCAGGATCATTTGTGCCGCCTTCTGCTGTGGTCGGAGACACGTTGTCTACTCCAGAAATACCCAAGTCATACACTGCAGCACCAAGGTTCATACGGCTTCATTTTTTAGATTTGTTCGAAAATGAATGGATACCCTGTTAATGTATACTATCGCGATTTCGAATCTAGCAAACCGGTTGGATCAAGCAAAGCAATGAAACTAGGGAGCAAGGGCAAAGATGTGGATTCATTCGTGGATCAGTTGAAAAGTGAAGGAGAAAATGTTATCAGCCCAACCATTCCCTCCAAGGCATCTAGTGCCATCGCTAAGATAGCATTACCTGCACAACACACTGAGCCGTGAGTAAGAATGCAATTTTCATTATTGGAAAATCTCATTTGCCAATATTTGTAAAAATGTCCAGGGTTCACTTACGGATAGAAGAAAAAATAACTCTTCTTGCCAAAAGAGATGGAGGATTGGAAAATCTTGAAATTCACGGTTTAGTTTCCGTACGCATAACGGATGAAAAGTTTGGGCAAATCCAAATTCAGTTGGAAAATAGAGATGACAAGGGAATTCAATTGCAGGTCAGCAATTTAAATATGATGCCCACATTAATTGGCATTAAAATGTGTGATGTCATTTTTATTTCATTTATTTTATAGACACATCCAAACATTGACAAAGAGCTGTTTAAGGCTAAGCAGGTTATTGGGCTTAAAAATCAGACCAAACCATTTCCTCTAAATACTGACATCGGTGTGCTTAAATGGAGGTTCCAAACCCAAGACGATTCCTATGTGCCTATGTCTAGTGAGTTTATCATATGTATTTGTATATTTACTTAAAGTGTGTCAAAATTGGAAATGCCAAAAATTAAAAGCTATTCTCAACATTATGATGTTTTTCAAAGGCTTTTAAACTTTTAATTCAATTATGGCGTTTTATTGAAAACAATGATTTGAAATTAACGATTCCAATTAGAATCAATTTATTGGAAAGGGTTAAAAATCTAGTTGTGTAGGCATGACATAATTTCTGTATTTCTCAAACACAGTTATTCTTAAGGTAGCCTACTGGTCTAGCCTTTGTTGCTGTGCATGTTTCGTATGTCGTGACAAATGGGCAATGATTGGCCAGCAGTTGTTTTACATTATAAATAATAGCCCATGACACCAACAGCCTGACCAGCTGGTCAGATATAAATCATCTCTACTTTGACTATATAGGATTTGTCAATATGTTTTTTACTTCTCCTAATTATCGTCATCACTTATTTCAGTCAATTGCTGGCCTTCTGAAAATGGACGTGGTGGCTGTGACGTTAACATTGAATATGAATTGGAGCAGTTGAAAATGGAGCTCAATGATGTAGTTATTAATATTCCATTGCCGTGAGTAAAATGCAATTTTTTTTTGTAAAAATTTCAGCGCTGTTTATTGCTTGCATTTGATTTCACGGGCCATTTATTGTTTATTAGCTCCGGCGCTGGTGCACCCATTGTTGGGGATTATGATGGGGAATATCAGCACGATAGTCGCAAAAATGTGCTGTCATGGTGCCATCCAGTAATTGATGCTGCCAATAAGTCAGGTTCGATGGAATTTAGCATAGCAGGACAGCCAAATGATTTTTTCCCAGTTACAGTATCTTTTATCTCCAAGAAGTCGTATTGTGATCTGAACGTAAGTGTGAATTCATATTTGTGATCTTTTACTAATTGTATGTTATTAATAACGTCAATTGAATTTTAGGTTGTTGAAGCCCATCAAGTGGATGGTGGAAGTCCAGTAACCTTTTCAACAGAAACTGTTTTCTTTGTAGAAAGATATGAAATTGATTAAGAAAGACCAGCAAGGTGAACATTCTTTATAAGGAAGCCAATTTTGAATTAAAGTACAGTTAGTTAAACTGAAAATGTTGATACGAATCATATGTGAAGCATAAAGTCATTTTCTGTTACAATTCAATCCGGAGCCACAACTTGTAATATTGCATTAACATTGAAAATTGATACAATTTCTATTGAATTTAGAGCAGCAACCCACAAAATTAATTGCATGAATTTTAAGTCTTATTTGAATCCAATTTCCTAATTTTATGCATCCCAATTGGAACTGAAGGCTTTTTAAAATGGCTCGTAACAACAACGTCTGACAATTTTGTTGTTTTTCAATAGGAATTGGATGCAAATTTGCACCTGTTGTACGTTTGTAATTGGAAAATGGAATAATAAAAGTTACACTTGGTTTATTGTTCAGAGTACATCCCTACTTTGATCATAGATGAAGGATGTCTTACTTTTTAGATTAAATTGAGTGCAATGTTATATTTTTGACCTTTTTATTAATCAGTTAGAATGGAACTAGAAGTAAATACGACCGGAAACAAGTTTCCCTAGCAATTCAAGCTTGAAAAAACTAAATATTTGGGATTGATTAACATAGTAAAGTTAGTTAGTTTGCAGAATTAAGCTATTACAGGAAGCTATAAAAGAAACTAAGAAAGACCATTTGTTCTATTGGTCTATTTTTTCAGTGGTATGCATGTTGCGGGCAGCGGATGAAATTTAATTTAGAAAATCCATGTTCCCTGCGATTGATCGAATTATGTGAAGGAGACTTGAAAAAATCCGTTCTGAGTATTTTGCCGAATTAAATGGCTTTCATTGTATTACATAATACTTATTTTTTTTAATTAGCATGCATGGGAATGAAGATACTAGTACATGTAGTAAAAGCACAGTATGGTGCAATTTCATCCACGTTCGGCGACGTGGGGAATTCAAAACTGCCACGAAACAACACGTAAACATTGATGTTGATTTCACTCAATAGCTGGCGTTGGCGTCGTCAAGGTCAGTAGTCGACAGAATCAGGAATACATTTTAAAATGTGGATCGTTCGTACGTTTAATATTTAGTATATTTCATACATAAGTATTTGCCTTAATGCATTCGAAAATAAGTACCATGTTTGCAAGAATAACGTTTTATCCGTCTCTTGCATACAATCTGATGATGGAGAGAGTTTCGGCAAGAAATTGGTGAGTATGCATTTTTATTCGAAGCATCGACCATCATTAGCCGGTTTGTATACAGTATATAATCGGTATAAAATGATTATAAAAATGTAATTTGAAAAAAAACAAAAAACGGTCGATTATATTATGAAGGACCTTTGTATGAGTGATATAGGCTACTGTATGTAAATCTGGCGCATTTATTTAACATTCGCTTATAGAAGGTGATTTAATTAATTCTTCGCTAATTTTCTGGATCACCTGAGCTTCATCAACTAATTGATAAGAAATGAATGAATGAATGGTAGGAATTGTCCACAAGGGAGGAGGTCAAAATTGCTAAAAAATTTCCACGTGGAAATTTCAGAACCCCTTAGCTATCCTCATCGTGTTTTCCTGGTTTCCTGCAGGCACTCAATCATGCGACAGAGTCTAGATTCTAGGGTCGACTGCCAAATGGAAAGCTAGCATGAAACTGAAAACAACCCTAACAATTTAATGTATCGTGCAAAACGCACCATATCCAGAGAAAAGATCTACAACAATAGTAAATTAAGGCAGCGAACTCCTGTTCAAAGCTAGAGCAGGATCCCTTGAAACCTGCTGTAGAACCAGACATAATTGGAATGGGGGTTCAGAAGAGTGCCCACTGTGCTAGGCTCCAAAGGAGGATGTAGAGCATGTGTTGAGGCAGTGTACGGCTTTAGGCGCCCTGCCAGCCGAGTTGGCCAGGATAGACACGCCCACAACCCTGCAGCTAAGGAAGCTTCCGCCCCTAGAAAACAACCAAGCGGATGGTAGGGCGCTAGATCAGGTGACAACGTGCGTGCACCATGGTGGCAACTACACCAAGCTCTGATGTCAAAAGAGCAGATAGCATAGAGCATCCCACAGTGATGCACCCGTTGCTGATTGGCTCGTTCTGGAGCCCTCCGTTGGAATTTAAGGAGAAAAACCAATCTAATCAAATCTAGTATATAAGGTGGAACGTACAGAATAGAGAGCCACCCCATTTTTTCCTCTCCTGTTACAGTTACGTGAATTCTGTTTGTGCCGTTAAATAGGAAGCGCTCGATAGGAAGTCATGTGTGCTCTATCCAATGATGTTGTTACTACGACAATTGTTTCATGGAAACGTGTGCTCAAACATTTTTACCGTAACACGTAGGACAGAATGTGATCACATGTAATCAGAATGTTTACAATGACAAACACCAATTGCTAGCTGCGCTGCAGCACCGCTGTGAAGCTACCTACATGCACCAGTGTGCTGCAGCGCAGCTAGCAATTGGTGTTTGCCCCTGTTTTCAAAACATTGTAGCAACTTCAAATAATTGCCAATGAAGACGAAATCAGTTGAATACATACAAACAAACCATGCTCTTCCTTTTCATAATTTGACATTTTGTCCTAGGTGTAACCGTTCAAAAATTATAGTTTCGATTTCGTTTAAAAAATGGTCTTAGGTAAAATTTAATACCATCAATGGATAGAGCACCCATGACATCCTATTCAAGTGCACACACAGAATTGTCATACCTTTAATGGTCTAAATGTTATTTGGGGGGATAAAGACTTTGTGTTCACCAGATATACTAAGTCTTACGTTATTTATAGAGAAAAGATTTTATTGAAAATTTTTCAGTGTATGCCCAAAACTATTATACAAAATACCATAGACAACGACCAAGTGTAGACCCACAGCGTGAGATATGAGAATTTCCGAACAAAAATTAAAAAGAAAATTAAGTCGCTGAAGTAATTCCGTTATCTAATTACACACCAAACGTCAAGCACAAACAAATTTCTAATTTCACTATAATGTAATATTTGAAAAATATATGAGGTTAATTTTACAAATCAATCTGGTTACTTTTCCACTACCAACATAAGTTTATTACTTGACGTTTCGACTATATAACCTTCATCAGAAGCTCAAAAATTTGCTAGGTAACATATTCTTATTAGTGGAAAAATAACCAGATTGATTATATTGCTCCCTACCACTTGAAGATGGAACATATCAATTTTGCTAATACATTTTTTTTATCTAGACACGACATGTGATCCAGGGGACTATTTTAACGCAACAGCTTTGCAGTGCCAGAAGTGTCCTCCGGGCACGTATTCCTTGGGAGGTGGAATAATTTTCGACTCTTGGAAAAGTCTCCCTTATGGGTTTCATGTTATTGTGGACAATTTCCAATCAAGTTTCCGTGCCTTGTTTCCGCCTGTACGGGGAGACCGTACCCAGCAAGTGGATTGTTCAAAGTATGATATGTCCATATAGTCTTTATCTATATAATTGCCTAGCTCCTAAAATGAGTGATTGAATTGTTTGTTTACTCGAATGTCTGATTTAATTTTCAGATTTGGCTGGCAGCCATTAGGTGATGTGATTGCTTCTGAAGTTTCACCTTGTACAAGCATTTTAGTATTTACAGCAAAGTTGGTTAAACCTGGGAAACTTAGTTATACTTATCAGTATGTGGAAGATAGTGTTGTTTTCCAATTTCAAGTAAGTACCATAATCGAAAATATAGTTAACGCAAAATTTGAAAGTGAAACCTCAATTGTTAATTTACAGTACAAAGTACATAGTTGATTTATGCAAGAACTAGACATTTTTAATTTGCTAGGATTATGTCACGTTGTACAGTGTACTTGTATTTTTCTGTCTCCCACATTCCATCCAATCATTCTGACGAATACAGTTAAATTTGTTCTTTTTGTACATTAGGCTCAAAATGAGCAATGCCAGGCAGTCGAGGAAACTGAACAGAACAAGTGGCCGCCCATTACGGAACAAGGGGAATGGCGTACTCTTCATGTGCCCTTAAAAGCTGGGTTAAATATTCTTAAATGGAGAACCATAGGCGTGAATTCTGATGGAAATCGCCATTCAAAATCGGTACTGATTAAGAATATAGAAATAAGTGGTAAGAAAACGTTGTGTCACTTTGCGTGGGTTTTGAGAGCATGGTCTGTCAAACGTTTTCGTTTCACTGCATTGAGTTATATTTATTTATACATCACAGGCTTGGCTTTTACTTCTGCTTGTGTTCCATGCAAGAATGGAACCTTTAGTGGCGAAAGAACAGTGGAATGTGAAGTTTGTCCCCTAAACACATACTCCAATCAAGGCGCCCAGACTTGCATACAATGTGATCAGGACCAGTTTTCAGGTTCGTGCGCACATATGAAAAGATTAACACATATATATTAAAAATGCATCGCATAGCAGATGTATGAACTGAAAGTAGAATGAGAAGATCATACTATGTTTATATCAAGCGGAGCAATTAATTTGTGGCAATGCATGATCCCTCTAATTCAAAGACTAAAGCATATGTGTTCTTTTATATATCTTTTTCAGGAAAGGGATCAGCAAAATGTCTTCCGAAATTACCTTGTACTAAGAATGATTATTATCCCTTGCATACACCATGTGATAGCCACAAGCAGGTGTTGAACAATTATTCTTTAAGATTTATACGCTATAATATTTTCATAATGCCAGATATTATAATACATTACATACTTTTGTTAGAAGAATTATAACTTCCTGATTTATTTTCCCTTTAAGTGTGATTCATTTTCCTTTTTTTTGTTAAATGAATAAACTTGGAAAAAATGCAAAATGACATGCATTATTTATTTTTGAAAATAAATGAAAGAATAAAATATTTTTGAAAAATTAATTATGTACATGAATCATACAACAATGGCTACAATAAATCTTTAAGTTATAATGAAAGTTTGTAGCATAGTTTTTAGTATTGTGGTTATCAGGTTTTAGATTGCAATATTTTAAATTGTTACCATAATCAAATTCTTTAATAAATTTCTCCCAGACCCAAGTTACATACAAATGGATTGAGCCAAAAATATGTAATGATGTAGCACCTGGAGCAGCAACTTTGCCACATTCATCACTTAAAAAGGCAAATTGCCCTCCTTGTAATCCTGGAATGCATTATTCTAATTCTTCGGGTTGCAGCTTTTGCCCTCAGAATGAATTCTCGGATGGTGTACATGGTATGTTTAAGATTTCTTTCTCATTAAACGAAGTTCTTAATCTTCCGTGTTAATTTCTACAAATTTACTTTTATAGGCTGTCGGCCATGTCCCACTTCGGCTGCACCAAATTATGGATATCAATTCTTGTGGTGGAATGAACTTCCGCCTGGTATGGAAGCATCATGCATGAGTGTTAGTGGTGAGATTCGACAATTTTAGTTCTTCAAAGCGTCATTTTGAAAAAAAAATGATTTAACTATGCAGAAAAATGAAAGTTACAATCAAGTTTGTGCATATTTTAAAAGAAAATTGCTGTACTGTAGACTATTTTGTCTAAATAGTGAAAGAAACTAATATGGCTAATTTTCTCTAATGTTTTGCAACTCAAGATGCATGCTTTATTATATGCATTGTTATGGAAAAGCTAGTAACTTAATAAGCAATAAAATGGTTTGGAGCCTTGGTACCAAGCCTTCTTGAGTTTTAAAAAGCGAGTGTGGTTGTTTTTACTGCATTGTTCATAATACATCAGATTACAATTGAGGAAAGTAAAAAGAAGAATTGCGTGCTGTTTTCTAGAACTTTATCTCATGATTGCAACATTTTATTTGTAAAAATATAATCTACTTTTACGTTTGATTGACTTTTGAAGATAAAATTCGCTTTATTCCATTTAAATTAGATGGATGTCGGACTAGTCAGGGATGGCGTGTGGCTGAAGATCACATTCATAGTGGTCATGGACATACAGGAGATGCTTATGTTGTATTGAGTTTAAAAGTCCCTGGGTTCAGAACAGAAGATGGCATTGTAAATGGAAGACCCATTGAAGTTGGACGTCTCAGTTTTGTTTTTCAGCTATCATGCTTAATGGATTGTGAGCTTCTTTTTATTCAGGTATGTCACTATTTACCATATTTAAAATATTTTTTTTATATTAAAGATGACTTCAATATAACATAAATGAAATCATATTTAGGAAAGCAATACAAGAGGCACATCCATCATACAGAGCTGGAACAATACCATTCCGAAGGGAAAGCAGCATTATAGCTACATGGTCACTAAAAATGACACATACCTGTTCAGTTGGGTTTTCTGGAAACATGATGATAGGGATCCAGCCACCTATTTTAACATTGAAAGAGATGAGCCTGTCGACACTGATGATGATCGAGCACAAATTTTCACCATCAATGTAACAAATACTATAAATGGTGGTGCTTCCGAGTGTCTGCCTTGTTCTAGGGATTTTGAAAAAGATGGGTAAATTATTGTTATTTTTATATAAAAAAAAAGATATAACATGTTTAATGATTTGCGTGCATATTCAGAAATGTTAATTGACCTTTCATTGTGTTTTACAGTTGCATTCCCTGCCCACCTGGGCAGTTTGTGGATGGTAACAGTACAATTTGTAAAACCTGCCCCCCAAACACGTTCGTTTCCGAGCCTTTTCCTAATGGAATTGAATCATGCAAAAAATGCGGACCTGGTCTTCAAAGTGATGACGGTCGTGCTTGCTACAGTGACTGTGTGGTTCGTGATATTAATGGACATCAGTATGATCTGCGAAAACTATCGGGGTAATGTTTTTAAAATAATCTTAGTCATGTTTCATTATAATTTCAAAATATGCTAATATTTAATTTCTGGTTTACAGATTTCATCAAGTGCAAGGAAGTCGTTTGTTCACTTCCAGTGGAACAGAGTATTACCATCAGTTCAACATAAGCCTTTGTGGTAAAAAGGATCTAGCAGACACCATTTGCATTAACAACATTACTTCCCGTGTAAGCTCTTTTTTGCAATTTAAATTCAGAAATCAAATACCATAGAATTTGCTTTACAAAATGCTGCCCAAAAGTTTCTGAAATTTGAATGTCCCCAGGGAACTACATTGTACATTTATTTTTAATACAGACAAATGATAATAGATGTCACTGTGTGTACCAAGTGGTATTTTGGCTAGCTATACTAAACTTTTTTGTTTTACATGTACGCAGTTCTTTGACGGTGTGTTCGCAATAATTTGCTTGTGTTGTAATGCTTGATGTGATAGGACTTTTCATCAAGTTTTGTCGCAAACTTGACGAAAACAGAAATAGTTAAAATATTTTTTACAATATTTTATTATTGACCTGCATATTCAGAATGCTGATAACATTTGTGACATTGTAGGAATGACATATGGCATGTATCAAGAGAGTTTATTTGATGAGTCAAAATGAGGGGGATTGTAGCCAATCATTGGTGGTCAGAAATAACACTTCTTCCTTAACCTCAGGATGTGGATCAAGCTGAATGGTTGAAGATTTGACAACATATAAAGAAAATAAGAATTCAAGCATAGAGATTTTCAAGCTATATTCAAATTGTGGGAGGAGTGTTAGGATCAGTGTAGACTTTCTGAAGGGAACCATTTTGAGGGTGATAGGGAACTTTTGGGTAGCATATCAAAATTCATCGACAATTAATATTCCGTTCTTGTTTGTCTAATTCTCTTTAAACATTTTACAAATTTAGGGTGTTGGCAAAGGCCTGGAAGTTTTGCGCTCGATTGTGTGTCGCTCTACTATGATTCCAATAAAAGAAAATGATGGGCTAGGCAACTTTGCTGCCCAATCCATAAGGTGCCTATTTGGACATTAACTACTGCCGCTTAATAAATTTCATTCCTAAACAACTTTGCATAAAATAAAATATTTATGGTTGGTGTTTCTTTTTTAGTCTTGGAGATCATTTGATTGGTATAACTACTGAACCATCATTGTCCAATATTAGTGTAATTAAAGAATTTTTTCAGAAAAGTAAGTTAGTTCAAATAAGCATGCATAAATGTTTTTTGTTTTTTTAAATTAGTTGTCCTTTTGTTTTTCCCTTTTTTTACCGTTTCAATAATGCTTGTTCATAACCTTATCTTGCTTAGGAGCCCATTATCCTGATCTGCACTTTTTCTACTCTTCCCCAACGTAAGAACTATTTTAAATTGTTATGATAATGTGTTTTGTTTTGTTCATGATTAACATATGTGAAATCATTTTTCATAGACTTTATTTCATAAACACTTATTTTCTTAGTGATCTAGCAAAAAAATATTTTCTCATTTCTAAAATTAATGTAGAACAACAAAGGCCTGTCCTGGTGGACGCAAGACCACTATAACAATGCGGTGTGACCCCACAGCTGGTGGAACTGGCAACATAACTTTACCTCCATCTTGTCCTGATGGCACTTGCGATGGCTGTTCTTTCCATTTCATGTGGCTTAGCAAATGGGCTTGTCCTACTTGCACACAGGATGATTATGAGGTGTGTTGATATCTCTATTAACTTAGCCTTTTCTTAGGATGCATACTGTTCATTATGATTAATTTTACAATTCCTATAGATTGTTGCTGGGGAATGCTCACATGGAGTTCAAACGATACATTATATTGCCCCCAAGCATTGTCTTTTGCCACAGGGATTGGAAAAATTGGAGAACAAAAAACGTGTTTGCTCAGCCATCCCAGAAGAAGTTCAGATTGTCATTGGCTTTGCTGCCCTTTTAGGAGTGCTTCTTCTAATTTTAGTGATATATTTTTGGAAGAAAAATCGCAAGTAAGGGCATTTTCAGATAACTTCAGTATCATAAAAGCAAACTTAAAATATAAAATGTTCTTACGTTTCATTTACAAGTAGTTATCAATATTTTAGTTTGAATATTTTCTGAAAGTTTTGTTTTAAACCTTTTATTTTATTTTTGGTTATTTATTTGCAATATATGTGCCTCGTGTTATAGAATCTTAACCTTCCAAAAATTATTATTAAATTCGCAAATGCCCATTGTTCAACGTAATTTTTTAAGATTTCTAAATTATATTTGTCATGTTAATTTTCAGATTAGAATACAACTACATGAAATTAGTTCAGTCAGCCAACAGTAAAGATGGAGAACTACCACCAGCAGAAAGTTGTGCCCTTCATGATGATGAGGAAGATCATTTTGACAGTGTTGAATTTAGAGAGAGTAAGGGCAAGATGCTGCTCAGTAAATTACGTTCTATGACTGGCAACAAGGTAGGATCCTATTATAGATTTACACATGCTGTGGATTTTTGTTTTTATATCAGAAAAATCATGCTTGATGAATCATTCTCTATGGTGTTTTAAATAAATTTAATTATTCCTAATTAGATATTATGTGGAAACGTCAAAGCATAAATGTTTACATATTGATGATCTAAATTTATAAATTAATTTAAATTTAATTATAAATTTAAAATTAATTGTCAAAAACAGTCTAATTATCTGGAAAATTTAACAACAACAAAAATGGAATTTTTATGTTTCTTGTTTAACCTGTATTATATTTAAAATACTTTACTCCTATTCTTTTATTCATTATGCTAAAACTAGCATTTTTGGAAGTCAACAATGAAAAATTTCCTAGAAAAAGATTGAAAACAAGATATTTCCATGGCAGAGAATAAATATGACAATAGCATTGGGATAATGTCTACTCCTGATTTATGTTTTGCTAGTTTTTATTTTTGTAACAGTAATCAAAAATTTAATCTTGGACAATATTACAATATTGTTCAGTTTTTTTGCTTTAAAGTGTTTTGAAAAATTTCAAAATTGTATTAATATGTAAGATAAATCACGTGTAACTGTATTTGGAAACAAATATCCGACCTCTTCCTATCCATTTCGTTTCTGTTTGCAGGATGATAAACGACAGCCGTTTGAATCTCTTCATTTGACAGAAAAGGATGATCTTACATAACTTTTGATACAAATATGAAGTTATCCCAGCCTAACTTTTATCCTAATTTCAGCAGCCTATATTGAATATTAATCTGTTTATTGTCAATTTTTATATTAAGTCTTTAATTTGCCCATAGATATATCGGAGTGTATTTGTCAAAATTATTTTATTAAGTGTTTAACGACCATATTCCTATATGTTCCATATCTTGTTTCAATTTGTGTACTTAACATTATATGGGTAAAATTTTGTGCAAATAGCAGCGTAAATTTCATATTAAAAGTGTATTTTTAATTATATTGAAAGCATATTTCGGGCAGAGGAGAAAGAATTTAGTTGGGCTTAAACAACTTAAGTAGCTACATATTACGGATAGTGGACTTTTTAATTGTTCATGTGCAACTGAACCAATTTTTTTAGGAGAACATGATTGGTGATCAGTGAAAACTATTTGTCAGTTTCGATTTCTTGATAAAATTGAATATGCAATTATTAGATTGTAATAATTTCTAATCTAAGCAAAAATGTTTAATATCAGTCATCAAACTGTTGGGTGTCATCAGATCTAAATGTATAGGCCTGTTTCACAGTTGTGACATCACACTAATGGCCACCAGTAATGGCATTTTGATGATTTTTGATCATATTCTATTTATAAATAATTCGTTTTCCTCTGCTCGATATAAAATTTCAGAATGTTTATCAAAAAGTAAATAAAATTTATTACCTAAATAATAACTTTGTTTATAAATTATAAAAGCGTGACGTCACACTGCATAAACAGTCCAATGCACATGGTAAGCATTAAACATTTTCCCACTTAACAAACGTATCTTTGCATATAGCAGGGTTATTATATTGTCTATACACCATGAAGATGTTCAAAAATATGATCATATCATAAAGAATAAAAAGTATTTAAATTCTAAATTTTAAGGTTTTAATTCTAATTTACATCAGTAGTTTTTGGGGGGTATTTCAAAAGTGTAATAACCCTGATAATATTTTGTCTTTATAATTCTTTAAACCTTTTTTTTTGATTTCAGATAATGGAGGATGACCTAAGAATGCCGTTAAACGGAGGGCGAAAAGGAAAACAGACTTGGTTGTAATCAAAATACCCGCAATAAGTAAATTAGTGCTTTGGTGTTAATTCCTACAAGTTCTACATAAAGTACATGTACTTGTATGAATGGAATCGTACATATTAAATTAATCATCGTCGGCATAGGCCATTCTAGTATTGAAACCATTAATTTCCAATGTGAGCCTTACGTTTTTCTTGTTATTCTGGCTTTTGGATGATCCTTTTTAAAGTTTTTGCTAATAAATTGGTAAAGCTTTATGGTATTTATCGGCAATTATAATCACTTGCACCTAAAGTAATCTAAAAAAGAGAAAAGGATTAAAATATTTAACAATACAACAGTTTGGATTATGATATGTGAATTTATGTATGATGAATATGTTTTATATTACTTTGGGACCAGAATGTACATTTATGCATAAGGAAGATTATATATATATACATCTATTAAAATATCCAATTATACCCGTTTATTGACAGTGGTACAAAATACGCAGCATAAAAAGAATATAGCAGCTATTATTAAGATCTTAGCATGCTGCTTTTACGTCAATTCGTCATGGAAAATCTTCCACTGCAATTTGTATTTTAGACAGTTTTTCCCATCTACCTATACATGTAGTTAAACTCGAGGTATTGAGTATTTTTGCGATTTTTTTTGCAATACTTGCAATCCTGCCTCAAGCAGTTTCTGATATATTTTTACTAAAAATCTGAAAACTCCTCAAAAATTCCTAAATTTATATTTGCTTTAATTTTGGGAAATTTTATTTTTTTGCAGGATTTTTTATTGCAAATTAAATGCGAAAATCATAATGCAAAGTAGGTGAATTGACCCATAGACGAATTGGCTAGATTGTGAGCATGCCATTTAATATTTATTCTAATAATATAGGAAGGAAGGTATATTTACCTTGCAACCTTACGTTTATTTTAAAATGAAAAAAAAAACATGGCAAATGTAAATATTTTTTACTATCATAATTAAATTAGTGTCTACTTCGTCACTATTTCCATTATTATTACAGATTATAACAAACGTAACATATTTATTATATAATTGATATTTAGTTGTTGCAATGGCAGAAATATATTCAGACGATTAATATTCTATTATTATATTTGTGACAGTTTTGTAATTTTGTAGCAAGCCACGTACATGTACGTTTGTTTGTCCATTTCAGTTGACTGTTATTTGTTCCGTTTTCTAATGAAACATTTCTTTAGGTTGGAAAAATGATAAAAAAAACATCGTAACAACATGTTGTCTATTTTCATTCATGTATGTTGAGTTATTATATTGACTTCCAAGTTGTAAACAATTTAATTCGTGCCTTTCCATATCCACTGTTTAATAACACTCGCATATTGATATTTCTATGCTAAATGATGGAAATTTATTCAATGTTAATTGTTTGCAAATATTAAAACATTAAAACACCACATTTTTAGTGAAAAAAATACTAGTGATATATTAAGCTGTAATAAGTGTCCATTTCAATAAATAATATTTGTCCTGCATAGCTACTTTTGATGGTGAATGGCAGATATAATATGAAACTTTTGCCAGATATGTAGAAATTTTAAATAGTACTAGCTACTGTACAATATTTTTTCCCCATTCTTTTATTTCAATGGCATAATGTCATTTTCTGCTTATTTTTTAAAATTTCAGAAATTTAAAACGTGGAAAGTAAAATTAATTGATAAGTTACTGTTAGAGGGGGATGCAGAGGGCATTTTTCGGTGTTTTTAATGACATTCTCATTCACGAACTTTTTGAGATTCCTGTACAAGTTCGTAAAAACGCGAGTCGAGAAAGTTTTTGCATTTAGGAATTTATGAATGACCCTCTCCATCCTTCCTAAAGACAAAATGGCGGCTGTTCGAGGTTGGTTGTTTTCGGAGCTGCTTTCTTCACATCGATTTGTCAAGAAGGTAAGCTTACTTTGAAAATTATTTATCAGTTATTACTTTTAAAATTGTGATTAAAGTTTGTAACTTATAATGACTTAGTTTTAGATGTCGATTTCGGCATTTTATTGAAATAAAGATTTTCTAGAAGCACTGTATGCATGCAGCTACTGTAGCTGCATGTATGGTATACATTATTTTAACTCTTGGTTGAATAGAGTCCTTTTCATTGAGTTGTGTGCCAGTGGCGCCATCCGTTGGC
>JAQGAO010003204.1:0-17571 GCA_034697705.1 Ommatoiulus sabulosus | reverse complement strand
GTCGTTTCCGTGGTGTAGCGGTTATCACGTGTGCTTCACACGCACAAGGTCCCCAGTTCGATCCTGGGCGGGAACATTCACTTTTTTTTATGTTTTTTTAACTTTTAAACATTTCTCATAGACATAAACCTAGTTAAATATAAAATTAAAAGTATTCAAATTAATTTTAGAATAGAAATGCTAAGGTGATGCTTAGCGTCGTTTCCGTGGTGTAGCGGTTATCACGTGTGCTTCACACGCACAAGGTCCCCAGTTCGATCCTGGGCGGGAACATAATGTTTTTCTTTTTAACTTTTTTAAAGTATGCCAAATACCGATTAATTGTTGGAATCTTAGAAGGGACTCTCTACTGCTCATTCGCTTGTATTGTAATGCATGTCTAAATCTGCGTTTTCACCAAAGAATACGTTCTCGGCACATATAATCGTTTTGCACCCTATTTTCATTTAATTTCTCCGCCCCTCCAGAAGCACATGCGCGTTCTAAATCTAATATTCAGTTTCTTAAGTGTTTCTTATTTATATTAATAACCGAGCTTCTATCCCAAATCTTTCCGCTGGCTCGCCTCTCCTTTTGTCTTAATCTTTTTCTTCTCGAATTAAAAATGAAATATCTATTTGAGCTTATTTTTTGGATGCGCTAAGAACGTCTATATTTATGCTGACAAAGATAAAACGACGGGGCATCGCAGTTGGAGCCCATATTGCGCGTGTAATTAAAAGATATAAATGATGCATTCTACGTGAAAGTTTTTCTTAATAATTTGGGTCTAGAAGAGCCTTTGGAAAGATTGTTTTCTATCATCCTCCTCCACAATCCGTCATACAGAAATTGCCGGATAATTGCATAGAACGGTGCATATTTCATAGAAAGCGTTGCGCACCATCGTGTAATAGGATTTAATCGAAATTTATTGTCATGTTGAAGATAAAAAATACTAAAATAAGATGTCGCGTATCAGATAGCAATTATTTAAAATTTGACACGCTGGGAATCGATACGAATCAACGTCACATTGACATTTATATAAATGGCATCGGCTCCATAAAAAACATCGGGCTTCGAGCGTGCTACGTGTCTAAAAGTTCGCATGAATTCCCCCAGGATTCCCTCGTTTTCTAATTCGTTTTGGATCGGCTCTGCATGTTTCATGATCAAAATTCAATGATGGATCAGCTAGGATAAAAGGGGATCTTGAAAGACATTGCAATGACCGACAAAAAATGGCTGCATGTGTGCTTTTTTGTGGGACCATATACTGCGTGTGCACAGAGATTCTTATGGCAAAACATTAGCGGAACTCAGACAGAAGCTTTACGAATCGTACATTGGCTGGCGTGAATCACCTATGCAAAGAATTAATAACATGAATTTTTTTAAACCAATAAGCGTCCTGTTTTTGCACACGTGTCTTCACGCCTATATACCACAAGTGCCAATCGTAAATCTTCTTTCTGAGTAACTCTATTATATTCCTTCTTTCCATACCGTCTTATTCGCTCGTTTTCTAAATAAGTTTGTCTGGAAGTAATTCAAATCAAACTTGAAAGAATTGCGTTTTACACCGCGCGGTTTTAAAAAAAAAATGTACTTAAAAAATTGATAATGAAAGCGAAACAATTTTATTCTTGTTTTTTAACAAATACGAAATTATGCTGGCAGTATTTCTCTAAAGTTTTGCTAATTGTAAAAAAGCTGTCTTTGAAAGTTAATGCTGTTCTGGGAACTGCGTGACAATTAATGTGACTTTTTTGTAAGTTGCAAGATATACGAAAAAAAGCGTTAGTGATGCTATCTTTTTGGGTCTTGTATACGGGCTCGTAATTTGCATAATGTCTGCATACGTTTTTCTAGTAGGGGTACTCGTGAAATCTCGTGACAGTCGTGAAATCACGTGTGCACAATGCGACTGCAAAAGTGCTATTCATCAAGCTTCTGTCTAAGTACCCTTTATATAACACTGATTTAAAAAATGATTAAAGTTTGGATATTTTTGACATCATTGATTTACCATTTCCATATCTCTATGGCCAAGTGAGATTTGTTCCCAGATTTTAACTTCTCTAAAACGTTTAAATTGAAATGATCCGCCCGCAGTAACGAAGTAATTCAATGTAAAGAATTTCTTTAATTGCATACGCAAATTCAAGTGAGGCATTTGTTTCGTTTACACGACGTTGCAGTTTGGTTCCGTCTACAAAAACAAGTTAAATACTGACATCCATGGTGAAAAAATAAGTTTACTGTCTGGCGAGATGATGAAAAAATGGTTTCCGAGTTTGGAGTACATGCGTGGCACCGAATAAGTTAGTGCCTGCATTTGTTTTGTCATTTCCCAACTTTTTAAGTTGGTGCTCCAAACGAGTCTTGAAAGTTGACTGTTATTGGTGAGCCCATGGAGAAGGGACTCTTGAGGACAGATATAGACGCCATGGCGTCTACGAGGTATTTGGATTCATCATCAGCCGTGTTTAAAAAAAAGGGGGCAAAATTATGGGCATATTTTGGCTTTATTTGACAGTTGGGATTCCTCATTTCCTATCACTCTTCTTCAATTTCTTATTTATTTTATCCTTTTATCATCACGTCTGAGATTTCTCTCGACGAAGAACTGCAGTCTGCTAGCACCATTGTTTACGACACACTTTCAGTGAAGATTTTCTTCCATTTCCTGCCTCGTTTTTATGTACAGTGAACCGCAGACTTGATTTTATATCTTAAGTGGATATTCGAAATTACGTATTTCCAGATTAAACTAATGACATCTTGGTCGATCTTACGTTTTGTGCGCTCTATACATGAAGTTACTTTATCCTTATTTTGTAATTAACTTATTGTAAATATGCACTTTCAGATTCGCGGTTGCTTACGTGATTTAATAAAAATGCTTTCTGACTCATTATTCGTTCATCTTTCCGATTGCCATGGATGGTTATTCGAAATTTCCGGAATAAATGATCTAGGTTTTAGAGAGTTTATGAACACTTAGGAGATACGCCGCGTTTGATTGCTTAATTAAAATCTGTGCGGCTTCCGTTAACTTGCCTTATATTGTTGTTTGTTGAAAAAAAAATTGGCAAATTTTTTCTTTGAATTGAATTTCGTAATACTGCATAACGAAACCTCGAGAGCAATCTCTTTCAATTTAATTAAAAAATCCACTTGCATGCTCAACTGAATATTTTCATTCAGTTGCTCTTATTGTATATAAGAAAAAGATCTGGTACACGAGCTACAAGAAATAAACGTCCACATTATTTAAATTTAGATAAAATCAAAAAACACGCACCTCTCGTACAGGGTGGGTTACCAATCTGGATGCCATAAAAATGCGCTCATCGTACTATGAAAATATATATGATTTTTTTTAAAAAAAAATATATAAATATTAAATATTTCTTGGAACTCGACGTTGCTAAAATGCTAAAATTGACATGTCTCTTTTAAAATGGTGGCTGGTTCTATATCAACTATTCTTATTATTCACTTGGAGCTAATTTAATTTAACTTAGCACTTTCATTCGATTGCATTTTAAGGTATTAATTAAACGGCGTTCATTAGATACACTGAATGATCTTTTGTGATGAGTTAGTTGCTAACTTAATCAGGTTTTTAAACGAATGTTATTTTTTTTCTCTTCCCTCTTCTTTTATCTCGCTCGTAGCATCATTTTACGGTGCCAGTTATGTTCGCCTTCCCTTGGAGGATGCAAAAAGCACGACAGAAATCCAATTTAAATTCAAAACTCACCGCTCCGATGCTTTTCTCTTCCTGGCTGCCGGGACGACTGATTACTGCCTCCTAGTGATTGAATCCGGAGGCTTAAAGGTAACGAAGCGCTTTTACTTGAAAAGAAATTAAAACCTTTTATTTGGACCATGTACTACCCAATGCATGGTTCGGTGATGCTAATCGCTACTTTTTTTTAGAAAGAACAAAAAAACAGAAGCGTTTCTTGGATCGATCAATAAACTTATTAATTCCATTTCTGCCATTTTCAACATTAGAATTTTAAGAGATAAATACGAGAACTAGTAGGGGACGTTACCGAATTAGTGTTATCAATAATTAAGAAAATGATAAAATTGATAAAATTACAGCGATTCACGAAGTAGACCCCGAGGCTATTTGGAAATAACACCATGTAAAATTGTTATGTCGATTTCCTGACTTTTTTCTGTTTATAATCAAGCCAGGGTACCCCCAGACCTGGAAAAGTTAGGGAACTTGAAAATGTACAAAAAAGTCAGGGAAGGATGATTCATCTTCAATACGTCAGGGAAATTCAACGTATTTATGTGTCATCTCAGGGCACATTTGCAAACTTTTTAAAATTTTGCACAGTTAAAATTTTTCAAATTTTTAACAATTTCAGAGGATAAATTTGCAAAATTTTCAACCTTTTCCGAGTACAAATTTGCAAAACTTTCTACATTTTCCAAATTCAAAATTGTCAAATTTTAAAAATTCCTTGCGAAAATGTTGAAGATTTTGCAAAATATTGAATAATTTTCTAGGTCGATTTTGCAAAATCGTGGATAACATCGGCGTATGTCAATTTTGACATTGGTCAGGGTATTTTTTTTTAAAAAAACCTGGAAAAGTCAGGGAAGTTGAAAGGGAAATTTCTGGGTTAAACTTGCATTAAGCTTAATCCAATTTATTGTTATATTTTGTACAAGAATGTAAAATTTGTTTTTTTCCCTCTATATTTCCATTATTTATAACGTCAAATTCACAATTTAAGAAAAGCATCCGTAAAGAACCAATGCATGTATTTTGATCACGTTCTGCCTATTTCGGCCAAAAGCAGGAGCAACCTTGAAATTCAATCAGAGGAAATCAATTTTATTTAATGAAGTTCTCGGGAACAAGCTGGGAAACACGGTTCATTGTTTGGCCAATTCCCTTCTTATCTCGGGTGCCTTTATAATTTCTACTATATACAGAAAAAAAAAAGTAAACGATGTCTGTCTGGTCTTTCAGATCCGAATCAATCTAGGAGCCGGAGAATCCGAAGTGATTACGCCTCAAGGTTTGCGCTTCGATGACTTAGCGTGGCATTCGGTGAAATTGAAGCGGATTGACGCCAATTTAACTCTACACGTGGACGAATTAAGGCTGTCCCAGATCACCATTCCTGGGCGTTTCTACGAACTCAATATTCATTACGGTCTGTTCGTCGGCGGCATGGGGGATTTTCGAGAACTGTTTCTGGGCATCATGGAACCGTATCGTGGATGCATCGACAATCTCATGTATAATGGAATCGACGTTTTCAAGCAAGCGCGGGAAGTGGCTGGTCAACTCAACGTGCACATGGTCACTTGGGATTGCAGCACCGAATTCGACGCTACTTCCGAACGGCCATTTAGTTTGGTGGCCGATGGAGCTTTTTTGGCCTTCCCCACCATGGGGGCCAGGAACGGAGCTTCCTTCTCCTGCGATTTGAAAACTAGGGCCAACACCTCGGTCCTGGTCTACAACACCGGAATTCCTTCCGAGTCGGATTTTGTCGCCGTGGAAATCGTTAACGGCCATCTTCGACTCGCCATCGACAAAGGTAACCAACCTCCATCAGTTTATATTTGCCTTCGGGAATACTATTCCACTTTATTTCGATTCGTTTTTTTTTCGCATTGTTTCAAATTGAAAGCCATGAAAAGGTCCTATAGCCGAATAAATCATGCGTTTGAAATACGGTGCTTTTACATTTCCGCATGGGTTCGAAGAATTCGAAATGTTTTTATTGGTGTTTTCAGCCTATTGTTATCTTTTTGAGAACTACATTTAAGTAAAGTGAGAAATGCTACACGGACATAATTTTTATTCGAAATGAAACGAGTAGCAGAATAGTTTAAATATTCGTGTATACGGGTATTTTTAAATTTTAAAGGGAATGCGCTTGAAATTTAATTACGTTTCATTTCATGGCACGTATTTTGAATTCTTTCAATGAATTCTATGTACTGTAGCTATTTTTAATTTTTAAAACACGGATATTGGACAACTTTCGTTGTGCTGCGCGAAATTAGTAAAGACTTTGCAAATTATGCAGAACATAATCAATGCCTAAAATTCGAGTAACTTTCATATTTGTACATGTTTGCACCCAGTGAGCGTTTTGGACATTGAACAAAGTTTGTTTACATGTACATGGTACATGTTTGACTAAGTTTGAACGTTGTCAAGAAAAAAAATGGCGTTTTGCACAACAGGAATTTCTCCCCCCTGAGGCACATTTGTTAATATAAATACACTAAACTGTATATTTTTTATATAAAATATGTTTTAGAATTAGTATTAAATTCAATTCATTTCATTACCCTATAGTCAGCAACGTCCGCATGTCAACTTGTGCTCAAACTGTCATCATTTTAGATGATAAATTGATTGCATTGGTTTGATTTTCTTGCTAGTCAATTTATATAGGCAAATTTGCTGATTTCTTCAGCTTTTTCAAATTAATCTGTTTAAATCAATGCTATAATATTCTGTAGGTCTGTGGTTCACTATTGGTAATATTTTCATTGTAAAAAATTATAAATAGCATATTAAAAATGCTTATGTAATCAACAAGCTGTTTCCCAAATTGGAAGGGGCTAAAAACCTGGAAAAATACAGGACGTCCTTTATGAATGATCCCTTAGAATAGTTGAGCAAGCGCGACGAATTGGCCTCGAAACGTCGCGACGCGACGCCTGGAAGGCACACAAATTATGAATATTCAAATTAGCGTGCATTTTTAAATTTGTAAATGCGTTACTGCAAGCAAAGGCAAACCTGTTGCAATTTCGTTTGAAAATTGTGTCGGAGTGTTTTAATAATTGAAATGCAGCTAATATTGTAATTTGTTTTCTCTGTTTCAGGGAACGGCGTTGTCGATTTGATTTCTGAATCCGCCCTCAACGATGGCTTGTCCCATCACATTGAAATCCGGTTTGGACCCACGTACATGGAAGTCACGCTGGATGATCAAGTGTCCAGTTTGAGGCCTAGTCTGGGCGAGAACCGTCACATTGATTTGGTAGGTCCCATGTACGTGGGTGGCATCGAATTGAACCGAAGGGCCCGAGCGGTGGCCCAAGGGCTCGTTTCCATGCAAAACTACGTGGGTGCTGCAGACGGCTCTTTCAAGGGATGTTTGTGGAATTTGCGGGTCAACGACGTTGCGGTAGGACTGCGAGAGGCTCAGGTAACGTTCGGAGTCCGGGCTAACTGCGTGTGGGAATACCCTTGCATCCATTTCCCGTGTGTCCAAGACGCCACGTGCATCCAAGATGGGCTGGATGGCTTCCGCTGCCTCTGTGACCAGTCCACCTGCGTGAAACCAGATTACAACTCGGGCTACAAAATCTATTCGGCCCAAACCGACCCGTCTGACGTTGAAATTTTGGAACTTCAGCCCTTGCAAATCAAAGAAGGAGGAACCGAGTTGATTACTTCGAATCATATTGGCGTTGCCTTGGATCTCAACGAATATGACATTCGAGAATCTGGAATTTTATTTCACGTCATCACGTCTCCGCAACATGGTAAAATGGTGGTGGCTGTGTGGCATGGCGTGGGAGATAACGTGTTCACGTTGCTGGATTTGAATTCGGACAAGGTGCATTACACCCACGACGGATCGGAGAACTTTCAAGACACCATCGTTCTGGAATTGGAGTTTTTGACCAAGAGAAGAGAAGGAATTCCGGTTTTCTTAACCCAGCGCCACAGGTTCACTTTTCACATCACCGTGACGCCCGTGAACGATCCACCGGACATCAAGTTGCCCCCTGGCAGGACGCTCAGGTTGGCTCAGAACACTAGGAAGTTGATAACGGCGGACATCTTGTCTGCCATGGACTCTGATAACGAACCGAAGGATTTGATTTACACGATTCTCAGCTCTGGGAGCGACGGCGAGGGGCATTTGGAGAATTCCCGATACGCCGGCAAGCCGGCAGAAACGTTCACGCAAGAAGACATCAATAACGGTCTGATAAGCTATGTCCATCGAGGAGCGGACACGGCCAGAGTGGCTTTCAAGGTGTCCGACGGACGGGAAACTGCCCAAACCACCGTCCTGAAGATTCTGGCCTTCCAGCTGGAGATGCACATGGTGAATAACACGGGCATCAGCGTCACCTACAACTCGTACGCCTTCATATTAGCCGAAAACTTGACCTTTGTCACCAATTCGGTCGAACTGGACCATGCGGTGCGCTACGACATCACGCGGTTGCCGCACTACGGTCACTTGCAACTGCTGCGCCATGGCGAGCATTGGCAGACCGTCAATCACTTCACGCAGCGCCAGATGCTCAAGGACAAAATCCGATACATCCATTCATCCGGCAAACCCAAGCACGACGACTTCAAGTTCGAGGTGAGCTGCAACGGCGTCACCACGCCTACCACCTACGACTTCCGCATCACGTTCACCAAGAGCAAAGTCAGCGTGGTCAACAACGCCGAGCTCATGCTGGAGAACGTGCAGGAGAAACCGATAGGCCCCGAACATCTGAGGGCCGAAACATTTCCGCACCCCATCGAAGAAAGCGGCATCGTTTATTCCATCGTTGCCGTGCCAAAGTACGGAAGTCTCATGTTGACCACGAGCACTTCCGCTCCGCCCGCAGCGTCCAACCCTCACCGTCACGGACACTCTCAAAGACCCCACAAGTTGACGGAAGGAAGCAATTTCACGCAAGGTAACATCAATACCGGGCAGTTGAAATACCGGCTGCATCATAAGGCGTATTCCGTCATCAGGGACTCTTTCGGCTTCAGAGTTGGTTCGACCGATGCCGTGACGGAGGTGCTGTCCTTCCGCATCAACCACGTGCCTTCCGAACGGGATGCCACGGTGATTTTGGGCATGCTGGAAGTCGTCGAAGGGGAACGGGCTCCTCTCACCGACAAGGTGCTCGATATTCGGATCCCCCAAGTGGAGTCCGTGCAATACCGGGTCATCGAAGCGCCCCGCTACGGCAAACTGGAGCTGCAGGGCATGAACATCGGTTCCATCATGAATTTCACCAGTCACGACATCCACGATGGCAAGGTGTCGTACGTGCACGACGATTCGGAGCACGACCTGGACAAGATCGGCTTCTTGGCCACCTCCTTCGAGAACGGACCAGAGTTTCAGTACGTGGGCACGCTTCCGGTGAGGGTGATCATGAAGAACGACATGCAACCGGAACGTGTGGTCGATCGCGTGTTCAACGTGGTTACCAACGGAGAGCGCGTCTTCTCCCCCCGTGATTTACTGTTTATCGATACGGATTTGAACACCCTGCCGTCGGATTTGGTGTACACCAGAAGAGGAATACCCAACGGGGCCATTTATCACCTCGACAATCCTGATGCTCAAGCGTTTCAATTCAACCAGCAAAGCATCAACGATGGCAAGATCCTCTTCCGCCACAACGGCACCGCCTACGGACGCACGGCATTGTGGGTCTCCGATGGCAAATACTTCGTGAGCGGCATTTTGGAGGTGAGGGCCTCTGACCCTTACGTCTCCATCATCAACAATACCGGGGTGATCGTGAAGAGGGGCCATTCGGCCATCCTCTCCGGTACCAACCTCAGCATCGACACCAACCTGAACGTGAAACCCAGCGCCATCCGCTACCTCATCTCCATTCCTCCGGGACACGGATCAGTCTTGAAGGATGGCAAACAGGAATCCGAGTTCACCCAGGAAGACATTTTCAAGGGCAGGATCTCCTACCTCAACGACGGAGGCGCCTATTCTGGAGACAACTTCAATTTCGAAGTCCACGTTTCCGAGACGCGTTCCGATGGCAATTTCGAGGTGAAGGTTTTTCCGGCTAGTTACTGGGAACCCTTGGACATATCCGGCAACAGGACGGTCACCGTGGACGAAGGCCAGCGCGTGACCATCGACCCGGGCATGCTCTCCGTCAGCCACAGGAACGTGGATCCTCGGGAGATCACTTTCATCGTGAAGAAACCACCGCAGCATGGCTACCTGGCTACGGACGTGAGTTTGGACGTGTCGGGACACGTTGCCCCTCTCAATAGCCGTTTGGCCACCACGGTGTTCGACCAGGCCACCATCAACGAAAGGCGAGTGAAGTACGTGCACACGGAGAGGAACGCCACTGAAGACAGCGTCCTTTTTGACGTTACCAACGGCATCATCACTCACGCTGATTTGAAATTGAATTTCGATATAATTCCATCCAATCTCATTCTGAAAAGCAGCGACGTGAGTGTGGACGAAGGGAAAACGTGCGTTCTGACGGAGAACACCGTCACGGTGGCCAACAAGCATTTCAGGGGGAAGGTTCGGGAGTACGTGATCACCAAAGCGCCCCAACACGGGAGATTGAGCATCACCACCACCCAAGATGCTGCTTCCAAGCTTGTGCTATTTACACCTGCTCAATTGCGAGGGAAGCAAGTGCTGTACACTCACGATGGCAGCGAAACGACCGCCGATAGCTTTGTCGTGGTCGGTCGAAGCAAGGACGGGGAGCGGGAAAGCATCCCGGCTACCGTCAGGATCAACGTCAATGCCATCAACGATGAAGTGCCCGTCATTCGGCATAATGTCAAGTTGGAGGTAAATAATTGTTATGTGTGTGATCATCTTAATAACGTTGCATTTGATGTGTCGAACCCCCGCTGTACAGTGTACGCTGTAGAAGTGGCCCAATTAAAGAGAAGTTTCAACTTCTGGTTTTTAAGACTGACAGATAAGTCGAGCAAAATGAGCTCTATATTCAGTAAAACCACACATGCCACTTCGTTTTATCCTTGATTAAAATGCTTTAAAATTTAATTGTTATATAGAAACGAATTTTAAATGTAGTCCAAACATTCTATTGGAGCATATTAATTTGAACAGATTCGTTGAAACAGCAAACGCATGTCAAAATTTCGGAACGCATTTTTAGAAACAGAATATTTTAGAATATTATAAAATTAGGATCATTTATAAAAGCTGTAAAGGGTTTTCAACTGATATTAAAAGGTGCATACGTTGTATGATATCACTATACCTGAATTGTGGAGACGCGGGTTTTGTCCCCGAGTGTGTCCAAACCCATGGGGTTTAGTGAGTTTAGCTTGAGATCTCGACTAAGGCTAATGACGAAAAAATCCGATAACAATTAAATGTTTTAACTTAAATTTATGATTTTATTCGTACCTCAAAAACCTCAATGAAACCCAGAAACTTAATCCTTAATCAAATGTTAATTCAATGTTATTCCTTTTGGTATTTTCCCTAGTGGGCTAGGAGTAATGAATTTCAAACATGTTTAAGAGAGAAATCTAAAAACTGAATTCTAGATCTTTCTGCTGATATTTATCAGGAAAAAGGACTTTTAATCTTAAGAATACGAAATAAAAAAAAAACGAAAACAGTTTTATTTAGATTGATTTTTTTTTCAGTTGAGAGATTTTCATGTCTTTGCGAAAATCGAAATTTCCGAAAAGTTTTAAAAAACATATTTTCGTTTTTAACCTAAGGCTTGCTAAAAAAATTATTTGCTTACATTTTCCAAATGTTATTTACTTGTTAATTAAAACAGTTTTCATTTATTTAGTACGTGTACTAAATTCAGCTAACTAAATAAATGGGTTTGCAAATTAGCCAATGTGAGGGATAAAACTGTAACGACCACCAGTACGATGCAAACTGATTTTTTTTCGAAATTTTGTTTTGCGTTATAATTGCATACTGAGTTATTCATAAAGCTGTCGAAAATTCTATAAATTTACAGTTTACTTGTATAAAATAAATTTGAATTAGCAAGGTTAAACTTTGTGGCATTATTTTAACGTATCAGATTCTCGTATGTCTTGCAGCCACTTATGATAGTTTTGACATTTATTTTCATAATACAACCCATTTTTAACTTTTTAAAATTTACTCTTTATTATGCACAAAAATAACTTTACGCCAAGAAACATGCACTATAGTACAGTATATGCTGGCTTAGGCATTTTAATTTTATAATTATCTTTTAATCATAGATTAAGGATTTTGCAGCGCAGCGCAATACCTTAAAAAAAATTTACTATCATATATATACAGTATATTGGAATCCCACAGAGGATATTTTGGAAATTTTTTGTAGTCTGACTTATTGCATTTTTTATTTCGCATGCGCTCGGACTCAGCGCACTTGTCGTGACATGTTTTGAATTAAATAATAGAAAAATTCGCAATTTATTGCCAACTGCAGGTGACAATTGCGTGATAAAATTAAGATAAAACTCCTAGAATCATCAAACATTTATGTTTATTATCAAATTACCGAATTGCCTTATTAGCTAACTAGGTTATAGGACGAGAAGTGCATCACAAATCCTTAGATGTCTACCGTTTCAGATGGCAACCGTGGAAAGCCCATATTGCGTTTTTTGGTCTCTTAGGATGCATTTGCGATTTGTTTTTGAGAGAGCGTGCAATTTTTAATCCATTAATGCTTAATGAAGTTCATCATTTTTTCATCATTCTGATGCAGGTATGGCAGGGATCTGCAACAGTGTTGACATCAGACTATCTAGGCACTGTGGATAATGACACTCTTCCTGAACAGCTCGTGTATTCGGTCATAACTTCGCCCACAAATGGCTATTTAGCATTTGCAAATAAAACCAAGGAAAAACTGCTCAATTTTACACAGGCTATGGTAAATCACGGAAAGGTCGCCTTTGTGCATTCGGGTAAGTAGGATGACTCATTTGAAATTATTTTCTTAAGATAGTTTGTTGCTATTTCCTGCCACTTGCTTCTGGAAACACAAACATACTGTATGTAGGAACATATGTTTAAATTTCCAGAGCAGCAAGTTGTTCCTCTGTTTGTTTCCTCTAGAGTGGAAGTAACTTTACAGGGCTTGCCAATTTATTTTAAGTTTGAAGAATTTAATTAACTACATGACTAAGTTTCGATACATGTACCTTTATCTAAATGGTATGCTCATAAAAATGCTAGGTGGCCATATTTTTGTGACAAAATTCTTTTGTTAGCAAAGTTTAGCAAAAATAAATGAAATAAAAAAATTTTTCATCTTGTCTAATTAACTTGCGTTTTCTCCTTTGAAAACATTGAAAAGGAACAGTGGCTAAAATATGACATTTAATAATTCCATTTTGGAAAACAGAACATCAAAATATCATTCAAATCTTTCCTGAAGCTGCTTTTGTTAAAATTGCTTTGCTGATATTGTTAGTTGAATATCTTGCATATTTTTTTCCCAAAACTCAAATTGTAAAATGTAGTATTTTAGCACCAATTCCTTTTCATGTTGCTGTCAAAGGAGACTGCAAACTAATGTAGGACGTTGAAGTTTTAGCTTCAGGTGATATTAAACAAGCACCCACAACGTGTCGAGGTTGTTACTTGTCAAACATGACATAAAATGCACACATGTTTCAACCAGCTTAGTGGTAAAACCGTCTTAAGCCTTGAGATATTCCGATAACTTCTAAGCGTGTATTGTTCAGAGCGTCAGATTAGGAACAGTGGCATTTATTTGGAGTAAGATTAAACTTTTAAGGCGCATTAAAAATTGATCCATTCTTCACTCGAAGATGTAATATATTTGATACGTTTTCTAACTATACAGTGTATGCCACTTGATTGTGCAAAGCTGCATGAAATCGAAATTAAATGTAAATATTGATCGTTGTAATATTTATGAGCCTCATTTTTTTTTCTTCTAGAAAATACTTTGTATCGCTCCGCTTTGCATGTCGTTTTTGGAGATGATTTATGAATAATGTATTAATATCTTAATGTTATTTTTATGACAGGCGAAGCAATCGGGTCGTTCTTGTTCCACGTCAGCGATGGCATTCACGTCAGTGAATCCCAGATATTTTCCGTGCATGCGAAACCCATCTCGCTGCTTCTTCAGCGCAACACCAAGTTGTACGTGTTCCCCAGTTTGCAACAGACTATAACTTGGAAGCACCTGTTAGCCGTGACCAGCGATTGGGACCCCAAGCGGAGCATCACGTTTGGGATCAAAGATGGAGGACCTAGGTTTGGTAAGCTCGTTCGTTTGGAGGAGGACGGAAATGCTCGTGAGGTGACTTCCTTCACCCAAGATCACGTGAATCGCAGTTTGATAGCCTACAAACACACGGAGCAGTTCGCTGAGCTGGTGGCTACCGATTCATTTAGTTTCGACATTAAATGTTCAAACGCCGATGCCCTCAAAAACCTGGTTTTCAACGTGGAAATCTCAGTGGTCACCATCAATCCGGACGGACTTCAGCAATATGTGATGACCTCACCGGTCTTGGTAGATGAAGGTGGGCGTGCAAACGTTATGCACAATCATTTCAATACCACGGGTTTGAGCGAAGTTTTAAACGAGAACCGCAACGCCCGCTTTATCCCTCGCCTTCTGTTGGGCTTTCAAGAGCTTCCTGTGCATGGCACCATCCAGATCAATAACAGCAACGCCACCTACAAGACGGAGTTCACCCAAAAGAATATTGATGCTGGTACGGTAACGTATGTACACGATCATTCCGACACGTTATCTGATCGCGCCCTGGTGGGCATCTACCTGGACAACAGTGGGGCAGGAGGATCTATGGTTTTGCTCTTGAACGTTAGCATGCAGTTCAAGGTGAAACCCATCAACGACAGAACGTTCGAGTTGCAAACCACAGCGCCACGGGTGGAGGTGGTGCAGGGGCAGAGAGTGCGCATTGGTCCTGCAGACCTGAAGACCATAGATGCCGATACGCTGCCCGAGGACATACGCTATGACATCATCAGCGGTCCCAGTGATGGAAAGGTGGTGCTCTGGCCCGACATGAGCAACGCAGTGACCAACTTCTCCCAACGCAATATCGACGACATGAACCTTTGGTACGTGCATCATGGCTCCCTGGACACGGCTTCGTTCCATTTCAAGGTTTCTGACGGTGTCTTCAAGCCCGTCTACACCGTGTTCAACATCCACATTGTTCAGCGCACCTTGGAGGTGGTCAACAACTCGGCCATCGTGGTGCAGCAGGGCACCACTTCCACATACTTGAAGCCGCAAAACCTGGGGGCAGTGACGAATGGCAACCGCTCACTGATCTTCTACGAGATCAAGACGCCCCCGCAGTATGGTCACTTGTTCATGAACGACACCATCGTGCACCACTTCTCTCAGGATGACGTCGACCATGAGCGGGTGCTGTACGTGCAAATGAACATGTCTGCTGCGGCTGACGCTTTCTCTTCCGAGGTGTGGAACGTGGATCTCCGCTCTGAAGTGCATCAATTCAAGATCGTCGTGCAGCCATTGGTGCAGCAGAAGCCCACCGCCGTCGCAGCTGGGTCGAAGTTCGTCCTCTCCCTGGACTTCCTGGACGCCACCCAGCTGGCGGAGAAGACTCGCAGCAACCCTCTATTTACCGTTCTACAGCGGCCACGGTTTGGTAGGCTGAAGCGAGCGTATCCCAGGAGGAGGGCTGGCCACACCAAGAGGGACTCTGCTGGCGACGATGTATCACACTTCACGCACGAGGACCTAGTGAACGGCGCTGTGGCTTACGAAGTCAAGGAGTACAAGATCATGTCCCCCATCAACGATACCTTTGTCTACGTGTTGACTGCCGCAGGGGTGCAGCCAGCCCATGGAAAAGCGATGTTCTACGTCCATCCCAAAGGCATGCACACGCCAACGCAGGTTATTACCCCCATTGCCCAAATCCCCGAAGCGGATGGGAACTCCCCCGATAAAGATGCATCTTCCACCCCTAGGAGCCTCATCGAGGATCTCCAAGAAGAAGGAGTTAGCGGTGACGAGAAGGCGCCTGCCTTGCACCCCAGTCTCACCAACGACCACTTGCTGATCATTGCCTTAGCCATCGGTGTGGTGCTGCTGACCATCGTGATCATCGTCGTGGTCAAGTGCGCCATCAAGAAGCGGGGCAAGAAACCGCCAAAATGCTCCGCCACGCGCACCACCGCGGCCAACGGTGGCCCTTTGCCTCCTCCGGTCTTGGACCATGACGCGCAGTACCATTGTGTCCCCACTCACGACCAAAGCAGAGATCTCTGCACGCACTATGAGGATGGGGACGATATGGACAGCCTAGGGCACGGCCTGACTCCGCCGCTCACCTCTCGCAGCCGGCCCACCTCCCCCAGGCTACGTAGCCACAGCCACTCTTCGCTGCAAAGCCGAACTGACCCGAACTCGTCGCTGAGGGCGACCCCCTCGGCCATTCCGGAAGAAGAATGGAGCGAAGTGAGTTCTGCCGTACCCACCTGTAAGGTGACCCCTTTAGCTCAAACTGATCAAATTGATGTAAATGAAACTACGTTGAAATATCCTTATAGCTTTGTGGAACCTGGGTCTTTGGACAGCTGGGGCATGTACGACACCACTTCCGGTGACCTTCCTTACTCACGACCTACGAACCCGATGCTGAGGAAAAATCAGTACTGGGTATGACATTTGGCGGGGCACAACGGGTCGGTCGAACCCCGGGCTCGACATGGACGAGTGCAAAACTAAATCATCTTCTGCTTAGTTTCATTTTCAGTTTCGTAGTAACATTTAAGACTGACGAAAATACTCAATGAGAAATCTGCAAAACAATACTCAAAACACTCTCTGGGGCCAAACTCAACATAAATACAGGAAACGCTCCGAATCGTACGCTACTAACTATGGAAAAGTGAAAGAAATAAAAACATGCAGGTTCTTCAACATTGCGAGATATAACCAAAGGAATCTTTAAAAGTGCTGCCTTTTCGTGACACTAGGTCGCAAAGTGATAGAGAGCGAGAGCGAGATCAACGAAAGCTAGTGGAATTGTGTCTTTAAACGTTTTCTATCTGCGTTTCATTTATTTTAGATTTAACTTTTATGAAATAGGAGTGATTTTGTGTGAAGATGTTAACTTCTCATGAAGCGAGTGGCGGAAACACTTCTTTGCATACTGCTGGCATTAACGGTGAATTTTGATGGAAATGGCAAACATATGTTGTCGCAAATGACTCTTTGCTGACATTTCAACTATATTTATGTCTTCCTTTGTATTCGAGTTAGTTGAGCCATTTCATTGAGATGAGGAACATGCCACGAAATAGTAAGTTACGCGTGTTTGTGATACGCTGCGAATCAAACTCTTCAGATTAGTTGTTTTTAAGAAGAAGCAAATATAGATTTATTATCGTAAGGGGTCATTCAAAAACGACGTCCTCATGTAGGGGTAGGGGGATAGGTTGAGTCCCGGACACAATGTGGACAGGGAGAGGGGGGGAGGTATGACCATCTCCGATCTCGGACGTCCACTTAGAAAAAATGCCAAATAAAATCAGTTCCCTAAGTAAAAGGGAAATTGAGCGCAATAAAGTCAGTAAAAGGGGTACCTCTAGTCCTGGAAAACCAGGAAAAGTCAGAGAACTTAAAAGTTCAATCAAAGTCCATTTATAAAATTTTCATTTTTCTCGATCATAAATTTTCAACTTTTTCCGAGGTCATCTTTGCAATTTTTTTTTTAAGTTTCAGACGTCCGAAAGGGGGAAGGCGGAAGGGGGGGGGGTCCTGATTTACCGGACACAATGCGGACAG
>JAQGAO010003203.1:0-17578 GCA_034697705.1 Ommatoiulus sabulosus | reverse complement strand
ATACCATAAACTGACCGACGGTTTAAAACAGCACTCCGCGCATGCGCATAAGCGCGGTCACGTGACTTTAAGGTAACCGTATCTGTTATGGTAGCCTTGCTAAAGGTCCCCATTATCATCGTTATTTCAACCGTTAGATTAATGCGCGTTAAATCTGTTGAAAAACCTTAGAACGGAGACGGACTGACGGATGAATGTGTAACGAAGCATACGTTAAAGTGGCATCTTCGTTCAAGAAAATATCAATGGAATTGAATCGAATATCAGACAGACTCGGGTCGCTTTGTCGTAGACGCATTGAGGATAAAGCAAGAGCAACCCACGCTCGTCTGCATTCTGCCACCGTGCCACGTTGCTTTGTTGTTTTTTTGGACGAAAACCTAAGAAAATTGTGCGACAACTTCAAAATCGATATAAAAAAAATGGTGGCTTAGGAAAATATCAAAGTGCATAGGTGAACGGCAGAAAACGTTTTTAAGCCGCAAAATGTAAAAGCTCGTTTAATAACAACGATTTAATGTTGAGAGAGCTAATTAGGGCCACGTGTCATGCCTTTGTTTTTAAAGTTCGTTAACATTGCGCATGGCCCGTTTAATGTACTCGGTGGTTAAATAATTAGCTCAGTTGGTCTTGGTCCTTAAGAAAATTGGACGTAATATACAAGAACTTTTTGAATAATCGGAAACTATTAGGGAATATTGTGGCCATGCATATTTCATGACCTACACTGAGTACACTCCCACAGAATATATAGTATATGTGTTTGCAACGGTTCGTATTTATTTTTCCACGAAATATTACATTGATTTAAGAGATTTTTCAAACTCGATCGATATACATGTAGGTTTCTTTTCCTTGTTTTTAAATTTTGTTATCTTCTGCGAGATAAAAATGTTATGTCTGTTGAAACGTGTCATGCAGTATAGTGAAATGGCAGTATTGAGAAATTGAGAACTTGTAATCGCATTATTGTAGTTATTATAAGCAGTGCATAGCGGGATTGATTATTTTTAATGCTGGAAGCGCAACATTGAGATATTCAACTCGTATCCTATTAAAATGAATTACGGAAATGAAAATATCAGATATTTGATCACGAAACGAGACAATCCGATGCATATGTTTACGTCAATTTTAAACTCTAAAAAAGCGGTATCTGGCGAAGATCGATTAAAAACAAACAAAATATACAAATTTTGCATATACATGTAGTATAAATAAATTAAGTGGAATAGAAAAATATTTATGTTGTGCTCGTTTTTAGGCACATTTATCTCGTTTTAAAAGGGTTATAACACCATTTTCCTTCAATGATATGCATTGTATCAGAATTAATTTTGTATCAAATTTCTAAATTTTACCAACGAAAATGAAGCCTTTGTCGAATTATCACAAGTTTTTATTTACATAAATAATTTTTTTTGTCAGGAAAAACAATTAGATTTGATACTCTTTTCCAAACGTTATAAGCTATATACCTTTAAATTGTTTATTTAGGCTATATACATTATTATAACAAAAATAATCACGAAAAAGTTACGCAACTATATTCTTATAGCTGGCCGTTGCGCGAGGCCACACAAGGGTGGGGGACGGAGGAGTAGGAGATGCCAGGGCTCAAACCTGGGTGCCCGGGAGTAGGATGGGGGGGGGAGGAAGGAGAGGGCGGCGTGGTGGGGCAACCACACTCAAAGATCCTGGCATGCGGACTGCTTCAGGATGTTAAAGGTAAATAGTTTATGAAAAGCTGCCACATGTAAAATACTGCCGTGAATGCTAAGACCATTTTGATATCAGTTCAACAAAGTTGAGCTACACCTAGAGTAACATTCATTCGACCCGAACGCAATGCTTCAGAATGTCCAATATGGAAGCTATAAGTCATAAAGCCGTATAGCTTGACTTTTCATCTATTTTTCACGAGAATCCAGCATTGCGAACCTAGAATTCAAACCTATGCTTAACTTATTGCACCATCCATCATAGCTATATGTCAACAACATCCTGAAGTTCGGGTTTGGGCCGTAAACCATGGCAGGCAAAAGTCCATCAATCTTCGGACATGTTATGAAAATGAGTAGTTTTCAAACGTCCAAAAAGGATGAATTTCAGTATTTTCTAAGGTGACCGAACAATGTCATTTTTAAATTTGTCACGCGGAGCACGATGACAGTGTTCGTTATACATGTACATGATAGGGCATAAGTTGACAGACGACATTCAATGGTATATCATTTGAATACGCGAAGCAATTGATTTTACAGTTAAACATTGTTAGCCTATATGTCCTAGAGCTCCCGTGTATAACGTCGTTGTATGAACTATTTTATATGTAGAAAAACATTAAAACTTATCTTTTCTGCAATTATTTAGTTAAATAGAAACTTTCAGTAAACGTATGGAAAAGTGTTATTAATACATTATTCCTGATTTTGTTTCTGCAAATCTTTATACAAGCTGATGAAAACAATGAAATTTAATTTCTTTTAGAATGTCTTTTGGTCCGGTATTGAAAAGTTTTACATCCTGCTGGACCATTAAAGGGAGGAAGCCGAACCTTGCGAGAATAAAGTTGACCATTCAAAATACACGTTATAGTGTTAAAAGAGGTATTGAGCCATGTACAGTATGACATTAAACGGTAAAGTAAAGTCGTAATATTATCCGAGAAAACACATTTTACAACTTCAAGGGTGCCAATGCACACCATGTTTAATATACCATTAAAAGTATTATATATATAGTTTAAGCGCTTGAAAAACATTTCAACTTCACCGAAACAAGTATATTTTACAATCCCCCTTGCCTGTTTCGATTCGAAATCTCAATTCTTTGACATCACAAAAAATCACCCGATGCAATTTCATTCGGAAACAGAATGAAGGCGGGTATTGAAAAGTCTGTACTTGGTATAATGCAAAATGTCCTAGACGAACATAAAAGGGTTTTTATCAAGAAATTTGAAATTGAAGTCATCGTGCAGTTCTTTAGGAACTTTGCACAATAAAAAGCTGCGTATATTCAAAGCAAAAAACAGCACGAAAGCTCGGTTAGCAGCTTCGGGATTTTATAACCCAACATTAATGCCAAAATCGCTGAGTAGAACACCGAGGAATTCATTCAGATTTGATATTCTACATGATCAGCGCCATAATTAAAAAATAAAATTACTGGTGTAGTCCGCAATTGGAGAAAAACATAACAGAGGATCTTTGGATCAAAACGCGATATTACCGAAGATAAAACCCGTTGAAAAACAACTTTTGGGTTCTATCGTTTACAAGTCAATTTTTTGTGTGAAAATTATTCGTTTCTCAATACAGTCGAACCTCATTAAGACAAAGGCACGTCAACATTTTCTCGTTTAAACCGTAGTTCGCAAAAATAAGGACTAAAGTTTCATCGAAGTTTGAATGAAATTTTATTCCATTAATTTCACGGGAATTTCCCGTTGTAAAATACATTTTTTTCATATTATACCCAAACGTTGCTCGTTACTCGTTTTAACGTAACATAGCGGCAGCGCGAAAGTGTTGGGACTCCCTCGAAAATTTATAAGTTTTAACCGAAAGTTGAAATATCCAAAATTCGCAATTCGTCTTAAACGATGAAATTAACATTAGTCGTTCATATTTAGCTAGGACGAGGTCTGACTACTGTCAGAAATTCGTATAAAGCGAGTTCTTCTTAAAGAAATTCCATCTTATTCGATTTTTCTATCTCGTCGTACTGTTTTATCTGCATGGTCTATGAATTATTACTTTATGAATCGACTGTATAAAATACATAATGTAATTAACACTGGCCAGCTGCTTCAACTTGGCATTTATAAAATTAACTGCAATTGTACAAGGAGGTTTTTCAAAGAAATTTTCAAAAAAAACCTGCATGAAATGAATAAAATTATAAAAATTACGGAAAAATACACGTACTTTGTTGGATTCGCTCAACTGTATCACTGAACTCGATCCACGAAGCCATAAAAGAAATGATTATTAAGCAGAAGCCAGTCAATAATTTGTAGAAGAAATTACCAACGCGAAACGGTTTTTTTAAGTGAGAACGTCGGTCGTTATTCTAGAAAACTCAACAAAACTGCAATTTTGAAAAATAAATGTATATAATTACCGGAGAGATACAAAAGATGCATCACAACGCACTTTAGTATAAATGTTCCCTAGAATTGCAATTACATGGCCACATTCATTAAGAATTAGAAATACATGTAGTACAGAAACATTCAGGTATGTGGCTTACAACACCATAGATTATTACCCAATAAACCCGAATGGATTTGTAATAAAGAAAGCATTTTCGCAATTGCTAAGAATGAATTATTTACTTATGGATGATTGCGCTGAAATTCAATTTTGAATATTTTATCAATCAGAAACGGGATTTGAATCAACTTTTAATTTGTGGAATTGCAATTTTGTTTATTAAGCACTTGGATTATTTTATCAGTAATATTGTGGATACATCCGTTTTGATACAATCTAACGTCGTTAAGTCGAACCTCAAGGGACGTCAGCATTAGTTCGCATATATTATAATTTAGACAAAACATGACATCAACAATATGAACTATTCAGTTTCGTCAAAGTTTGGATGTTGCAACTTTTATTGGGTAATTCCTCGTTATAACTTAATTTTTTCAGATTGTAATTCCTTTTTCAACTTACCTGACTTTTCCAGGTTTTAAAAAAATTCCCTGATTAATGATAATGTTAAAAATTGACATATTTTGCAAATTCGAAACAGGAAAATATTTTGCAAAATTCACTAATGACAATTTTGAAAATTAACATAGAAAAATGTTAACAAAAATTTTAACAAAATGTGCATGAAAATTTGTCCTCGGAAAACGTGGGAAATTTTGTAAAATTGTACTCGGAAAACGTGGAGAATTTTCCAAATTAGTAAGTGGAAAACGTGGAAAATTTTGCTAAATTTGTACTCGACTACGTTGAATATTCCTGACTTTTTCAAAATAAGTCATTCTTCTTGACTTTTCCAGACATTAATTTTCAAGTTCCCTGGCTTTTCCAGGATTTCCTGGTCTGCATGGGGTACCCTGTATTATTTAAAGTTTGTTTTAACGCAACATAGTGCGAGTGGTTGGGAACTCAAAAATTAATTCGGTTTAGCTGAAAATTTGTAATATACGAATTCGGATTCGCCTTAAACGAAGAAATTAACATTATACGCTCATATCCCAGTAAAGAGCCTGGAAATGAGTTCATACTACTAGAAATTGACATAAAGCGAGTTCTTCTAAATGAAGTTCCACTGTACCCGTATTTCTACAAAAAGAAATTTTTTGCTTTTTTTTTCATCTCATGCATTAGAACTATTTTTATCCATTGCAAAATCATTCAATTTATCCAAATAACGAAGTAAGATGAGACGTACGTAGTGCATATACATGCATGTGGCGCCCATTTGAAGTAAACATTATCGACCTTTTCCCATCCATAGAGCAGCTCCATTAATGTACTGTATTTCCAAGTCTATAATTTATTATCCAACTACAGGCTGGATAGAAAAAGTAAAAAATACATACGAAACGAGACTCTAGTGCTTATCGTTTGCCGTTTAACCCTTTCCATCCCATTTCCTTTCCTTCCAAGAAAGTATTTCCTAGTTGATAATCATGAAGTACAGCGTAGTTTCACTCCATTCCCTCGATCATTCCTTAATCATTTCTCGATAAAACCAGTCTAGGCCGCCCTTATTTCGTAAGGTATACTGCAATTTGCCAAGCGCCTGTATATCATCGGGAAGTCTATTTCATATTGCCTTTTAATATACATTTAAAGTTAGATAGATGCATTTAATGCACGCTTAATAGCTGATCCATCTAATTAACAGGGAACGCTAATTAGGTTTGTAATGGAAAACTATACATGTAAAGACCAGAAAAAAATCATTATATGCCCGTATAGCGCCATCCTGAGATTAGTTGTCTTAAAGTGGTCATACAGCACGCACTTACACGATGGTAAAAACTTGGAAATACACGCAATTGAAAATGGTAACAACAAACACTGGTAACTTTAGAAAATAAGGTTTTGACCATTACTCGAACACGTTTTATCTTCCGCTCATACCTGTTGATCTCGGTCCATTATTTAATATGCATCATATATTACCAAGATATGCCAATATAGTGCCAGATATGGATCGATATATGGTCTGATATACACTGCGCATGAACATAGAATATTTTCTAGATGTTACACTACACCGCGCAAATTAGATCCGACATAAAATGATTTATCCCTTTTTTTCAAATCTAGAGCCACAGGTATTAGGGTGCGAGCACAAAGAATGCTTATTGCAGGCGCTTACCACTCGGCGTACACTAGCGCCACCAAGCGGTATAAGAATGCGGCATGCTTTTTAAATGAGGACGCACACAAAGAAAGCTTAGCCGAGCCAGGCTGTGTTTACAAGTAGCGCTTATAAGCTTTCAAGAATGTTTGTAACATTCTTTTTTGGATATCCGAAAGCAGAGTTTTAAGACACAGAGCGGCACACAGATCACTATTGGTCAAAAAGTGTAGCCATCGATTGTATGCCGCATGAGATGTTAATGCGCATGTGCAAGGTTTTACGCGGAATGTTTCCCCTGGCACAATGCATGCAGTGGCGTCACCAAGCACACTGACCATAACGCTGATATCAGTATTCATTGTGCACCCCAAAGCTGGAAACAAGAAGCTGAAAACAAGCACGAAAGAAGCTGAAAGAAGCACGTCGAAAGTAAGCAATTAATAGTTAAAAATCCTCGTGTTTTGTAAACCCAGGATTTCCAAGTTAAACCTATAGTATATTCTTAAACGTGAATCAATAAAAAGCACAGAACAAAAAAGTGCATTTCTTAAAGCTGAAAGTGAATTTGTACCGCTCGATCGGTGTAAAAAGCTTTCTTAAGACTTCATTTTCGTTCTTTTTCATTATGAGATTCGTGACAGACATACGGATGTTGTCATCTCAACGCCGCCATTCCTTGTCCATAATTGCATAAAGTTACGTGTCATAGCAGGAACGAAAGGGTTTATGGGGCACTAAACCGGATTAGTTGAAGCAGTTGAAGCAGTTATGTTCCTAATAGCGTAAACACATGATTGCGGGTTTAAATGCACTCGCAAAAGTGGTCATTTCGTGGGTAAAGTGCGTCGCAATACTTTCCTTCCTTATTTTCGTTTCGCTAAGTAAACTATTGTCTCTTTCGGTCATCTCGCGGAATGGCACAAATTTGAGTAAAAAGAGAATGCAATTTTTGTCATTTGCACTGGTGATACTGCCGCGTTTAGAGACTGCAACCATCCTGGAGCGCCTCTTCCAAGAATGAGGAAGCCAAAAAGCATATTAAAACAGTCGAAGGATCATTACCGAAAGCGAGCGTGCACTGAAACTGCTTCTTGCATTTGGACCATTACCAAAAGTGCATTCATCTTTATATGCATTTTGTTAGCCTGGAATTTGTAGGGTATAGAGAAAATACCTCGCGAAAATAACGAATTGATATAAGTCATTTCAGAAGCCGGAAGCCGAGCCTCCATCGCTAAAATCCTTGACTTTTTATGCCGCTTTTCTGCAATTAACCTCGTGTTTGATGTAAAAAGACTACCATCTTGACCGTTATTGTCACGTGTGCGTATACAGGGTGGAACAGAATAGAGTGCCACTCCATTTTTTTATTTCCTGTTATAATTACGTAAATTCTGTTTGTACGGTTAAATAGGAAGTCATGTGGGCTCTATCCAAAAATGTTGTTACATTTGACCTACGACAATTGTTTCACGGAAACGGGTGCTCAAACTTTTTTACCGTAACACGTAGGACAAAATGTCAAATAAGGAAAAGGATGAGAATGGTATGTTTGCATGAAGTCAACCTCTTTTATCTTCATTGCCAATTATTTTTTGTTGTTACAATGTTGTTAAAAACAGGGGCAAACAACAAATGGGTGCTGCGCTGAAGCACACAGTTGCACTGCTGTGAAGCGACCCGTATGGGCCAGCTTATTTGGCTTATGGCTTGGCTTTGGCTAATGCTAGGAAACTCGAAAATTCCTTTGTTTTACCCGAAAAATGAGTTATCACTTAGAAACTTGTTTAAAGCGAGTTGTTCTTGATGAGATTCTACTGTATATAATGTACACTGAGCGTTTCTTTTTCACCCTTGCAGTGGCTTTTACCATGGTTATTACTATTTACTATCCTAGAAGTTTTACTATAGACCACATGCCATGTTCACGAAACTTAGTTAATATTTCGTAGACAGAGACTTAATGATGTTGTGAGTTATTAACTTTGGCAAAATTCCCCATTTTACAACTCCAGACTCTAGACTGAATTAGAAAAGAACTAAGCTCTTAAAGCATGGTTTCTTTTTTACGACGTTTTCAAAAGTAGTTTAATTTGCATTAACGTTTAACTAATGTCGTTTAATGGCGCGTCCGGCGCATATCAAAGTACGAGCTCGCGCAAAGTAGGAAATTTTCTTAAAGCTAACTATACATTAAATACCTCAGGGTGCTTTAAACTCGAAATGTAAAATGTATTATAATGATCGGTGTAGTATAAGTAATCCGTATATTATGAAAAAACAAACAAGAAAGTATTTCTGCAGTTTATTTAATTAAATTAAAAGAAATGTAGTGTTTACTAAAAAGTATGCGGATGTGAGCATCATTTCGTTATAGCGTAATAGTGCGCGTTTTTGTTTACTGTATTTCTAAAAATAAATTCTTACATTGCGCAAGTTGCATCATAGAGAACGCTGCAGATACGCATAATGTCTGATGTTATTCCTGTCTATACCTGTACATGCATGTAGGCAGGCGCACATAGTTTTTCCCTCATTATTAAAAAAATCATTAAATATGTCTACGTAGCCTATAGCATAGTTTTTATTAAGTTCGCAGCAGGATGCGCGAGTAAACGCATCGTATTTTATTTACAACGACAGAGCTTCCACGTAAGAGTCGTTTGAGTATTGAAGTGAAAATGTGTGAAATTGTTCAGCTGCGGTTGAACAATTTCTGATCGATTTGATAAGTTTGGGTAAATTTATACGGGCGCCAATCTTTAACAACAATAGTTCATCGATGACATTTTACTTCTGGTGACTACACCTTTGTGCAACTTTACACAAAACCAGGCGTTTACCTGCAACATACCTGTACCACGTACCAGACGTTTTTATTTAACAACCTCTTTGCTTATTTTTCATGCACTCCGCATACTGCGGAACCTCATTTAAGAAAAAACCCGCTTTATACGAATTTCTAATTTCTAGCCCTCGTCCTAGGGTAGTATGTATAGGGTATAGACGAATGATGCAAATTAGTTCGTTTAAGATAAAATTTTGAATTCGGATATTGCAGCTTTTCGGCTAAAGCGAATACATTTTATGTTAAAACGAACTTCAGGGCATATGAGAAAAACAAAGGGTACGTTATTAACGGGTAATTCCTCGATAGAAGTTGCGACACCTTCCATGCAATTCATATGCATTTGGAATTGGATTTCACCCGATGAAACATTTAGTTCTTACCGTTGAAGTTACGTTTTATCTGACTTCTGAGTATACGGTTCAAACGAACAAATTTTGACGTGCCTTCAGATTCGTCTTTAATGAAGTTCATAAGTTGCTAGACTATACCTCAATTATTTTTTATTCTATTGACAGTAATTGCCGCTCAAAAAATAAAAAATTCTTATGTCTACTTATTTTATCAGATTTCTTATCATGCTTTTCAACCTTTCGTACTCGATTCCAGTCCCACCCACTTCATGACGTACTTCTATGATGTCATGATCATTTTTTCCGTTATTGTTCAAGGGGGATGGCCATTCTTGGAAAATGGTTTGGAAATCGTATTCGCACTAATATTACAACGTGTCACGATTGCGTGGGCCTAATGACACGTGCATTATTATGGAAGAAATGTCATGGATTTGATAAAGGAAAATCTAAGATGACGTACATTATAATGGCACATCTCTAAATTGGCCATATGGGAAACTTTAAAAGGCTTTCGGGAGAAATGTAATACGTTTTGCAAAGCGGAAAAGAGAGAGGAGAAATACTCCTAATGCGAATTTAAGTACGAAGAAACATTAGTTCCACGTCTAAAATGCCGGAAAAAATCTCAATAATTGCTGATTTACAACGGATGCGAGTATATTGTATGCTTGAATTTATATTGGAAACCCCTCGATCTGGGCAACTTCAACTTGGATTTAAGCTACATGTACGTCCACACTGAAGGAAACAGGAACTTGCTGTTTATGTTGCTTGTTTCGTCATCTTGTGCCTGCATGTTTCTAAAATTTTCGTATTGCTTATTTGGCAACAGAAGAAAAAGTTCCCCTAAGTTTCCTGCTTCCATAAAACGCGGTAAAGATCAAAGGAAGTTTAGTAAAACGAGTAAACATTTCTGTTTCCATAACTGTTGTCGATTTGGTCGTAATAGCCTGTTGCTGATTCCACTCAGTTAGCTGCTCGTTTACTTTCTAGAAACGCGAAAAAATGGAGTAAGCTGTTCCTTTAAGTTGCTTTTCCAGTGTAGACAGAATGTTCCAGTAGGTTTACAAGTGAAGACAATTTACAACAAAAGGCTCCTACAAGTTTTCTCCAGTGTGGACGTACGCGTACTGTAGCTTCACTTACTGGAATATCTTAAGAATATTTTTCTGTTTGTCAAAATCTGTGGCTTCAAAGGCCAAATTTTAGCCGAATGGTGGTATGCACTTGTAAACCAAACAGAACAAAAAGAACGTTGTTACGTAATTGATTTCACTGTGGTTGAAATTTGATATTGAGGATTGGTTGCCATGGCCATGTGCTGGTCATATGAGTATTGAATTTCCATTGTTTTATTCGGCAGAGTACTGTATTTCTGGAGAATCTAACAAAGATTTACATGTTATACGATGTATGTAGTTCTAACCGGAGATAGGTTTATGTAGTTTGAAAAGTTCGTCAAGTATAAAGATTTAACGTGATATTCAAACAATGTGCACTGTACGTTCATGTTTTTCGTTAAATATCATCAAAGTCTCAAAGGTTGCTGTTCTTAAAATGTCGACGTTTATGATGTACGTCTAGTGAGTGATATCCATCCGCAACAGAATTTACATTTATAGATTTCTTGATACTTCTTAAAACTTGTAAAAGGGTTTTGTTTTTCTGCTTCCCGGAATTCGAATAAAGTAAAAGACTCGTATGCCATCGCACGGTTTCAGTCTGGTGTTTATACAGTGGAAGCTCATTAAGACGAACTCGCCGCCGCCCATAGGATTTGGACGAATAATGTTGATTGGTTCGTTTAAAACGAAATCCGAATGTTCTCGAGTATCTCGGGTATTTGTTACGAACGAACAATAAACAAAAAAAATTCGTTATAACGGCCGGGAAATTCCCTGTTAAAAATTGCCGTATCTTCCAATTCAATGTACGTGCATGGGGTAGAATTTCATCCATAATTCGATGAAATTTTAGGTCTTAGTTTTAAGGATGCAAGTCTAATGTGTTCCCAAACATGCACATTTCTGCCAAAATAAAATGTTGGTTGAGGAACACATCAGACTTGTAAGTAAACCTTAAATTTTTATCAACACCCGACCACTTGAAGATGAGAATAATTGATTTACAGTATAGTTCTTAAGTGTTGAAGTCATGTTTTGTCTGACTACTGATAATACGAACTAATTGGGTTGAAACGAACAAATTTCTAAGTCTATTGAGATTCGTCTTAACGAGGCTCGACCGCAGTCTAAATGAAGATTCTGCGATTTAGCATGTCGAAAAAAACCCTAAATTCGCTCAATTCATTGTATGCGCATCCAATGTTGAAGGTTAATTACTCGGTGCGTTTATTTTACAGTTAGATATCAACACATTGCCTCGCTTAATTAAGCGCGATGAACACGAGTCTTTTTTCGCCAAATATTTGAGCAATAAATTGCACTCGAGTTCAAATCGAAGCCATATACGCACGTAAATGTCATCACTAGGGTCTTGTGTTAATTTCACGTATATTTCACATTATCCTATACGTGTACATATAGCCTACTGTACATAGTTTCGTCTCGAGTGCCGAATTGACCGTACCAATCTCATAGATTTGTAGTTATTTTCGGTTCATCATACGTAGTCATAGCGACTATATGTTTCTTTAATCCAAACCGAGCAACGAACCGTCATCGCCCATCATTGGGGGGTTCGAGTCCTACGCTAGTTTTGACAATTCTCAACGTTTCCAAACGAGATTTTAATCTATGAACTCTTAAGCAAGATATAGGTAGAGCTAACTCTCGTCATTTTTTTTTATATTTCTGCTCGCTCGCTGAAGCACTTCCAAATACGGTTTTATTGATCAAAATATCTGCCAGAAAGATAAAAGCCGAATGGATTTTCCTACGGCCCGTTCCACTCCGAATGCGATTTCGCAGAAATTACAGCTAGGCGAGGAACCGCGCAATTTGCTGGTAATTAATTACGCGCAGGGGTAACAATTGCGTCTTAATGCCACGTTTTAATTGAGCGATTAATCATTGGGCCAAATCTTTTCGGGTTAAAGTCAGCAGGGCTTACTCGACTAACGGGGAACTGAGATACAAAGGGTTATCTGTATACGTCAGGAATTCAAAATTTTTCATTCAAGAACTCGTATACAGCTGGTGTACACTATAGTTGGTCCGATATGTCTTAAATTGCCCCAAATCATGACGATGAGTATAGACCCTCTCTGGTGCCACGAACATGACGTCATAACCAACTTTTGACAAAACGAAAAATTCTCCGATAGAAGTTGCTTATAGGATTTCTTCCAAATTTCAATGAGATTTTAGTTTTTATTGTTAAAGTCATGTTTCGTCTGATTTCTGATAATATGAACTATGGTTTAAACGAAAAAATTTGGACTTCTTTTGAGATTCGTCTTATCGATCGAGGTTCAACTGTAATACAAAACGTTAAGGTGGCTGTCACTAGCTATGATGGCCCCAACAATTTAACTGGGTTTTACTAAAATACAATTTGACGCTGCCTGACGATTCAGACAGCGTCAAATTCACGATTCACGTCAAACTGACAATTCAAAGGAAAAAAAACATTAAGTTCCGAGAAAAATTTAGAAATTTAGAGTCTATACATGTTACAGGCTATTAATTAATTTTATTAGTTAGATATTTCAGCCATACTGATATCAGTACAAATTAGTACTGACATCAGTATAGTAATATCACTAAGCATACAGTATATAGTGAAATCAGTAGTCCGAAAAACTACTATTCATAGTGATAGTGATAGTGACCGTATACATGTACTGATCTTTCCACCAGGGTAAGGTATTCATCGTGAACAAAGAACGCTTATTGCAGGCGCTTACCACTCAGCGTACACTAGCGCCACCAAGCGGGATAAGAATGCGGCATGCATTTTAAATGAAGGCGCGATTAAGGACTAAGCTACAGTAATCCAATCCAATCCGCACACAAAGAAAGCTTAGCCGAGCCAAACTGAGCTTACAAGAAGCGCTTATAAGCTTTCGAGAATGTTTGTAACATTCTTTTTTTGGAAATCTAAAAACATATTTTTAAGACACAGAGTGGCACACAGGACACTATTCGTCAAAAGTGTAGCCATGCACATATGTACCGTAAAACGTGTCCTGCGTTTATCATGAGATGCTAATGCGCATGTGCAAGGTTTTACGCGGAGCACACTTAGCATCACGCTGATATCAACGTTCATTTGTGCCCCAAAGCTGGAAACAAGAAGCTGAAAAGGATTAAGCACAAAAGAAGCTTAAAGAAGCACGTCTATAGAAAATAAACATTCTTTGTGCTCGCACCCTTACAGGCTTAATCTTTTCTGGTTTTATTTTTATTACAATTTCTTTGCATATAATTTTGAACTACATTTGTTTCACGCGCCAAATACCATTTATCCTATATTTTATTAACCATGCACAGTCATCCGAATATTAACCTAGTCTGGTTAAGCATTTTAAAGATAATTTTGAATTATATTTGTTTTCAACGCATGCATTTTCCTATTAAATTATTGTAATTATTTTTGGCGTCGTTTTCCTTTTACAAATTTTGCGACCTAAATACAGTAGTAATAATCCGATTTCCGCACATTTTATTTCTCTGAAAATCTGCAATTTAAGCACGTTTATTTCCAGGTTTCCATTTTCCAAAAGAAATTTTCGTTATTACAACATTCGTTATTAAGATTTCTCGTATTTAACAATATGGCGCGAATACAAATGCGTTGATTTTTGCTTCCAAATTACTCGCTAGAAACTCATCAGCATAAAATGGCAAATCTACAATTTAGACACGTCCTTCTTTCACGTTTTTTGGGGGTTTGGAAATGCGATGTTATTTTCGTACGGATGGGAGCTATAGGTTCCAAATTCTGAAGCTGGAAGAAGAAAAGTTTAAAATTCAAGACTGGATACAACTTGGTTGGCAAGTGTCAATGGCGGAGAATTGCACTAACGTTAGTACTCTATGCTTGTTAGCAATTCAAATCAGGTATCAGGGCGACCTTTTTTGGCTGAAGAGGAAATTCAATAGCGGAGAGATGCGATCGAATGACGAGGCCGAAATTGCGAAGAGATTGACCGGTGGTCAGCTGTGGTCACTCCATGCGCGGCTACACCGACGGAAATAAAACGCAGTTTATCATGATGGACACTTATTGACACCTGCCTCGTGCGTGCCACAATAGGAACTCATAAAATTAGATAGATGGAGCCACGTTGAATGCGGAAATAAAATCAAGATTTTCTTTTTTTGGAAGTGAGGATGAAAAAAGTTGAAGATGAGCTAACCGAAAACTTTGTCGAAAGGAAAATCGCAAATACGCGATTGGTTGGTCGCAAAAGACGCCAATAATTTTAAAAACTTCAATAAATTATATATTTTTAAACAAGTTCTGAAAATAATTCTCTCCATTAGCATTTATTGTTTTAAAAACTTCTAAGAAAACTATCAAAATAAGTTTAAATATAACGTGAAATAGTGCCGTTTTAACACATCTTTAGAAAATACAAAAATTGACCTGATTGAATAAATCAAACGTACAATGAAGCAAACATTATTTTACTACAGGAATAGATTTCCTCTCATTCGTTCAAAGCTTGTTGCTTTACTGAAACTGCATGAGTTCGAAACGCCAGTCAAAAATGAGAAAAATGCATTTATCAAAAATAGAGGGAAGTAGAAAATACGGAATAATCTGACATTTGAAGCGAATTTTACAAGCAAGTAGCATCACTTACGACGAATTCGCTTCACGGTAATTCTATTGATTTTTCAAAAAATCAAATAAAACCTTATCTACAGTACACATGTACTTTACGTACACTGTAAGTGTATATGCTCCACTATCACAATGGCTTATGAAGGTCGTAAAGCAGATAAGTAGCTCTTTTGGATTTGATTCACTAAAGGCCGGTTGCACCAACAGAGTTTAAGAATAACCTAGGGTTAACCTACTGTGTAACTCTTGGTTAACCCACCGTTGTATTGCACAAGCACGGGTTAGGGAAAAAAATAAGAGAAAGGTTAACTGGGCCAGTAGGCAAGGTGGCAATATGGTAGACAATATGGCGGACACCACAGATAAATCCGATGAATCTACAAAATTGTGATTGCTACACCACCTGGTCACACAGCAAGGGTTGTCCGAATGCGCAATCTAGCAGCATTAGTCAAAGTTAGTTCCTTTTCTATTCTCCATTTTGGCTTTTGCAGGTTAAACATGAGTTCCATAACCCTGTGGATATTTCATTGATGCAACACAAACATCTAACCCGATGGTTAACCTGGCGTCAAATTTCAACAATTTCCGAGAACAAATTTTCCAGGTTTTCCCCGAGTAAAACTTTTCAAGATTTTATACGTTTTTCCAAGTCAAAATTTTAAATTCTCCATGTTTTCCCAAGTACAAATTTTAAAATTTTCCCATGTTTTCCCAAGTTCAAATTTTAAAAATTTTCCAAGTTTTCCCAAGGATAAATTCGCAATAATTTCAACAATTTCCGAGGACAGATTTTCCACGATTTTATCGAGTAAAAATTTGCAAAATCGTCCACTTTTTCCCGAGGACAAATTTGCAAAATTTCCAACAGTTTCCGAGCACAAATTTGCCAAATTTTCAAAACTGTTTTCGATTATATATACAGATTTATAAATTTTATTCGTTTTCGAGGATAAATTGGCAAAATTCTGTATCATTTCAAAGTACAATTTTTACAAATTTACAATGTTTTGTGAATACAAATTTGTACAATTTAAAAAAATATTGTCATGCTAATTTTGCATATACAAAAATTAATCTTGCCTGAGGCATTGGGAACAACAGGGCCGCTACTAGTGCCACAGGTTTGGAGGGCCACTGCCCCTAAGTTTTAAACCTCCCCCACCCCCTCCCTTCCCATCCCCATGGAAAACCTGTACCTACGCCACTGCCAATTGGCTCTCGCACTATACGTTAAAACGAACTATATAAACAATACGAAAAAAGGTAGCCTACGTTATAACAGGGAATTCCCCGATGAAAGGTGCAGCACCTTCCCATTCGTATACGTGGGGTAGGATTTCGACGAAACGTGGATAAAACTTTAATTCTTATTTTTGAACTTCAAGTCATGTTTTGACTGACTTTTGATAATACGAACCACATTTTGACTTCCATTTAGATTTGCCTTAATATGGTTCGACTGTATTGTTGCGGTTAAGCAAGAGTGTCGTATGTCATACAATACATGTTTTGTGCATCCATCATAAGATCTATTAACGCATCCTTTCTTTTCAGCTTCACAACTTAGGCAATACCATCCTCATTTGTCAAAAGAACTAAGCATTCTAAAGGATGACGACATTCTTGTCCTTATCAGTCATAAAGTACAATTTAAGGTCGTTTATTTAAGTTGATGAGCAATGGTAGGAGGGACGGGACGCAGGAACCTCGCGTATAAATACCCTGAAGGACGAGAAGTTTTCAAAATTGATCCATTTGCGCATATGCAAGGCGGAACGAGTTCAACTGAAAAGAAATCAGAAGTTTTTCGCTGAAACGACTGTTTTAAACCTCACATAAAACCATCTGTTTAACGCGTCATTTTGTTAAAAAAAATTACAGATTCCATTCAAAAGTGAAGTTTTATGTTGTACAAAAGACGGCGTTGTTGAAGAAACACTAATATTCCAGGTTGTAAAATAGTTTAAAAGCCATTTCGGCAGAAAATTACTAGTACAGTTATAAACTTAAAATAAACTGTTAATGTTGACATTGCCGTTCCCCCACAAAGTTATCTTTAAATTAAAAATAGACCAGAATTCCACAAAAAAGTTTTTTGCTTAATTTTTTTGGGAAGAGGTTCTATTTGGGTTTATTAAGCTGGCCATACACGAGGCAAATTATTACCGGCAACAAATGGAAAGAAATTGCAAGAAAGTTATTTTACCTGAAACGATTGCCTGTTCCTGCACACACGGAGCGATACTTTCAGAATATATCCCTTCGGTATACGCAGCATTTG
>JAQGAO010003202.1:0-17584 GCA_034697705.1 Ommatoiulus sabulosus | reverse complement strand
TTTTTTGCAATTTTTACATTGCTAATGTACCTTATAAAGTGACCAGATAACAGATGAGTCACCTTACATCCTGCTTTGACCCCAGCGGTTTTCAAATAATTCAGCCAATCATGTTATTCAGATCGAAAAAAATCACTGAAAACATGATCAGAAGAAGCAAAAAGCATTTAAAACAAGAAAAACTTGATAATTTTTTCTTTAAAAAAAAGTGTAATAAGGCAATAAATATACTGTAAGTAATGCACATGAATGACCAACATTGGATTTTTTTTGGTGGTCACTCTTAACAGGTTTTGCTGTATCTGACTCACTATACATGTAATGAGATACATGCATCTCGTAGATGGGACCCTACATTCATTTACGTTGTAATTACATCTCATACCTTAAACTGAAAGTAGATGTATGTTTAATATATAATAAGTTTGTGTTAACTGAGTTACCTAGCTGGCGTCGGCGTAAACAAAGTTTAGGGTTTTGGAGAATTTCTTATTTTGGATAGTTTTTCTTAATTTTCGGACGCACCTAAAATCGCCTAAAATTTGCCAAAAATGTAATTTTTGCCCACTTTTTGTCCAATACACAAATTGACAGTGTCTCAAAAATCAACCGCAGTAATATTCTTTGAAAATACAAAATAAATTAGAAATCTCTTCTATTATCGATTTGTTATGGTCTCAAATGGGTTTCGCATGTGTGATAGCGAAAGTTGGTGAAACTTTTCCACAAATGCATCATGTCTTTTTATAAAACTGCGTAACAACTGACCCCTTGAAATCTGGCAATCCCTGCGAACATTAGCATTATGTTATGTCTCCTGGTGTCGTTTCCCAGGTTTTATTATATGGCTTTCTACTTGGAAAAAGAATGAAATATACAAGATATATATATAGGTTATCATGATGCGTGTAACTATTAAGCATTCTGTGTTTATGTTTCTATACAGCCTGTACACCCGTCATATCAGTGTTGGTTATTTCACACTTGGAAACGTCATGACATATCATAGGGAAATGGATATCATAAAACCACATCAAAATAATAGTTGGCAATAGTGAGTAATACCCCTCCCTTCATGTCACGTCATGTCACACGCACCTCTCCCTCTCCCGATGGGATCCACTGCAAATTTAGGTAAACTTCTGTTGCCCAGGATGCGTTGTCATTCAAATGCACTGTAAAAACACATTATCTTAAATGTTTTATACACCAAACAATTGTACAAAGAATGAACGTTTCTCGATTTTGTTTACGAGCATTAGTATCTGAATTTAAGCTTCATGAAGTTTCGGAAACCTACGAAGTAACTACATACTCAACTATTGTAACCATCTCGATGATCGGCAAACGTCAGTCCAGCGTGTACTTCCGAAAGGCCTCCCCATCTTAAATACGATGGGTGTTCATTAAGTTTCCGCGATTATTAAAAAAAAGCTGTTTGGATTCTAAAGAAATTTTTTGGAAAAATTCTTTCAGCATTCCTGAACATATTGCTACATTAAAATATATATGTTTCAAAACTTGCCGTGCTTAAAATTCGAAAGCAAAGATGGACTCCGAGGAGATAGTGGCTCAGCGGCGGTTTGTGGTTTGCTTTTTAAACTTTTGAAGGCATTTCAGGAGTAGAAATGTGTGAAATGTTTAAGGTCAAAGTAATGTCCAAACGTTCGGTCTATGAGTGGATTTAAAAGTTCTTTTGCATGTTGAAAGCATGATCTTCGAGGAAAACAATTTACTACAAGAGACTATTTTCAAATCGACATGAAGCTTTGTCTAAAATGCCAGCCAAATGCGATTTTTTAGCGAGGCATTATCTCGTTGCCAGAACGATTGAAAAAAATGCATCTCCCAAAATGGATTTTTTTAAAATAATAGATGACCTATAATTCATTAAAATCCATACTAGCCGTTTTCTTTAAATGACTGCGGAAACTTAAATAACACCCATCGTACTTAATACAATACATGTATAGCACATTATTTTTTTTCCAAATTCAGGCTAAACTTTTTTAATGATCGTCGATCATCACCGTTGGCGGAAAATGATCTAACGAAGCGTTATCTTTAACGGTGGACGGCGCCATCGGCCCACCAAAACAGCCAGGTTATTCCCAGAGGGCGCTCCCTGTTTATGCGTCCTATAGGCAGCCTCTCTATTCTAATTCGTTAACGTATTCGACGTTGTTCGAAATGTCAGCAGCGGCAGACAGATATTATATATTTTATGTAAATACATAATACAAATTAAAGTTTTTTTTATGGCGTATACGCGCCATCCTACATGCGCATAGATCATGACGAGTTTTGACGAGGCGACCTATAATAACGCTCGCATAATACAGCACAGGCCTGCCTCGATAACAAACAAACTTGGCATGCGCCAAAAGATTGTAAATGCGGTTCTCTCGTGCAATTTCGCTGTCACGAAAATATATATTTATACACGCCGAGTTCTAGGCATTGACTTTTGGGGATATGATAACGCACATACGCCAGATAATAATTCGTCGGATGCATTGTGCGCGCAGCAGAGCCCTGGCATATAAAATTGCGTTGTCTAATTAGTTTATATTCCCCAACGACCCCCGTCTCTTTTTTCCAATTTGTCGGATAAGTATGTACAGTTTATCAAATACGATGATGGAGATCTCTACCAGCAGATAGAAAACCGGAAAATGTTCATAAACATGAGCTGGGAGGGTGGAGAGAGGGGGATTTGTTGCCGCATCCGAAACGTCATTCTTCCAGCGTTATTAGTAGCTGATTTGGTTTCGGCAATTTAAAAAGCCAAAAGATAATTAATGCCAATTGGAGCGTGCGTCTCTATATAGACGCATCCGGTATTCGCCAATATCTTAAAAACAAACGTAAACGAAATGGAAACAAAACTTTTTCCTCCGCTGCGACTGGATCTTTGCGAAACTTTGCAGTTCAGTGTTTCATGATAACGCAGCGTTTCGGTTTGGATGGTTGGGCGAGTTTTTGAATATTTGGGAGAAATTCTGATTTAAAACGGGTGCTTTCAGAAGTGTGGGTGGGATAACGATGAACTACTTTTCTTTTTTTTTTTTTCTAATTTATTTATTTTGAATGAGGGAAATTCAACGCCCCCGAAACAGTAACAAAATGGCTTCACGGCATAAAGCCGATGTTCGTAGGGATTGCTCATGGATTAGGGAGAATACCGCTTGCAAAATCTAGCGGCGAGTGGCCGAACTACGAGTGCTGATTCGCGCTCTCTTCTTCAATTCAGGCCATGAGTAGGCCCACATGGGGCATACCACAATAGGACATGTAAGGCAACTATAGCAAATAGAAGTATCTAAAATGTATCCATGCATATCCCATTTCTATTAAATGCTATGTCCGGCACTTTGTACAAGGGTCATTCTTGCAGTACGGGTCCTGAGTACGAATGTGTACAACGCAAGTCGATGAAGATAGGATCAGATAACCGAGGTAGATGAAAAAGCCATTAAGAGGGTCTACAATTGATCGGTCGTCCTTGAAGAGTTTTCTAAAATAGTTTTGGACATAAAGTTAACGAAGGAAAATAAGTAGGAAACGTGAATTTCACATTGAAAAATTTCAAATTTTAAAAATTTCACTGGGATTTCTAGGGAGCAGTATCCGCAACTTGTGGACAAAAATGAAGTTTTTATTTAATTTAAAAATTCAAAAACGTGAAATTGCTAATTCGTAATTATTTACCTTCATTAACGGCAGAACATTATTTTTATTGAAATATTTATTTACATTCCCACAACTAAATACGCTTTAATTTCAAAAGGAAATGCACAGCTGGTAGACCTTCCATAGGTTCACGTACATTTTATGAAACAAACAATGGTCCTTTGTTGTGCATCGCGACATAATAAAATCCATGGAAAATTGTTGAGTTCCGCAAAGTTTCAATTCCTAACTTGCGAGATAATCGGTATTCCATGACACCACGCAGTTAACATAACGGGAAAAAAATCACAAATTTCTCCGAATAGAGCCTGGTTGAATAAATTTACAGGTAGGGTAATAAACGTTGTTGCGCACCCATTCGACAGACAATTCGACCTCATTACGAATTGCTCGACTTGAAGGGTCATGCAAATTTCCCTTAAAGCCACCAGCTATAAATCAGTCGGGCACAAAATTGCCAATATTTTGCATATGTTTACCAAGTTTCCTATGCGTCACAAACGTGAGATCGTTCTGGACCAAGACGGGTGCGAAGAAAGTGAAAGCGAATACTAAATGTCAAAGCTAAAGAGGATGAAAGGCGATCGTAAATTTCGGAACAGTGGCCCGGGCTTCGAAAAGCCCTCCGCATAAATGGTCAATATTTTCCCATTACGCCCTCCAAACTGCTATTTATAGGCGAAATTTGCACTTCAGCCACACGGGCGTCATGCCGCGTGGTCTATGTGATGGGATTACGGTGCAGCGGAAGTAGACGCTTTACAAAACGAGGCTCATCCATCAAAATCGCCCCCTCCCCCCTCCATAAAACCGAGTTCATCTTCGAACGAAAAGGTTAGTTTCGAAAAGGCATAGTTTGAAAATATAGTTAAAGGGAACTATAACCCCAATTCCGGAATCTTAAAAATTACAATGCATACTTTTGTATTAAGAAAGGGATATAAATTGGCGCGTACGATTTTAGATTCTTCCGGAGTTTTTTTTTTTTTTTAACAAAAGGAATAATTTTAAAATTTTATAAAAATGAATAGCCCTAGTATACAGATGCGTCGTGTCGTAAGGGGGAGAATAAATCTAAAATTTAGTATCATTCTTAAGATGAATTAGGTATTCTGTAACACCCAAAGGTATTTACTTGCCTTTTTCGAGGTACAGTATATTGACGTATTTAAAAAAATTTAATGGTGTTTCTAAGCTTCTAAAAAGGTGCTTTGAACAAAATACCGTTCAAAAGGTGCTTGATACCCTTTATGGGAAACCCAGAAAAAGAAAAAACTAGTGAGGCTCTTTGAAGCAAATCGAGATAGCAGAGTGGTAGCGTGAGGTATCCAAGAATACAGATTGCAGGCTCGAATCCTGGTAAGTTTCAAGAATAGATTTGGAAATAAAACTATATACGGCATGTTGCTATGTATGTTTCAATTTACATGTACGCTCGTAGGTACACACTAACGAAACCATGGTGACGTAACTAAAAACTGCAAATTTTTGAAAACAAACACACCTCTTATGGTATTCTGGATGAGATATTCCATAAAACCCTATCTCAGAGGTTTTCCATAACACTCTTTCTTAAGAATATATATCAGTGAACCGTTGTCTGCGGGAAGTTTTCGTAAATAGTTTTAGGCATAAAAATACAATTTTTTACCTATAAGGAATTTCATCTACATATTGTTACGCAGTCCTTTTAAACTTATGGCGAATTCAGATGGTTTCTGCTCTCGATTCTGCTCTCGCGCGCTCTATTCTAATGAAACTGGTGCATACTCAGTGGCGGTCGGTGCACCCTTCTCCCCTTATTCGAATCTCTGCACTGAGTGTGCACTGGGTGTACACTGCTACACCGTCAAGAGAGCGGGTGTATGGGTGCAATCAAAATGGCGGAATAGATTTCGTCTGCTGTTCTGCAAATAAAGGACATTTCGTGTACTGTTCTTCAAAATTCGAAATTGGCGGTGACTGGGCGGCTGCTTGGAGGCACTATTTGCACTCGCCTGCTCGAATCGCAACACCTGGCAGAATGCACTGGCAACGTCATCTGGTTGCACTGCGCACAAAATATCACGTGAATAGGTTGCTCAGGCACGAAAAATACACCACACCAGATTGACCATCTGAATTTGCCATTAAACATCACGGGGAATTAAAATAACGCATCATCTAGGGTTTGAAGATTTATTTTCATTTAAATTGACGCGTGGGAAATTTAAATATGTTAAATTCACAATTCCTATAGTTATTTACCTTTGTCAACTCTTGATAACTATGCATTTGTTTTGAAAATATTTCATTTCACGCCTAAAACTACTGTTTTCGCGGTATAAATCCAAAGACCAGCCCGGTATATACACTCGAAGTCATTAGTTTTAAATTAGTTTTAAATTCCCGAATTCTCTGAATTCGTGCAGCTATTCGCCCTAATCAATCCAGAAATGGATGCTTAGCCTTTCCCCCATTAAATGACCTCACGTTCTCCCACCATGACACTTTCACGTCTAAAAACCAAAGTTTGGCGAAAAAATGCACCATAAGCGCACGGAGCAAAGTGAAAAACGCCTTGAAAACCCGAGCTTTTTTGTCATCATCCCCCTATCAGACGACGCACGTAGATACCGTTGCTGCTTCCATCCCACGTACCCCGTGCATCCCTGGAAATGGGGGAATGAGATATGAATTATGGGCCTATATTCATATTTGAGTTTTGAGTTTGCTGCTTCAGCTATGCCCTCGCATCATGCGTCTAAACCCTCCCCAACATCTTTTCTCATCCGTTTATTTCGTCTCCCGAAGGACCCTTCGTTTCGGCACGGCCCAATTAACAATTCATCAAGCCTAAGACGCGCGGGTCCCACGTTTGACATTCATTTTCGTCGCCGCGCGGTAATTCATACAAAACTTATTGTTGGTGACGAGGCGCATGAACCATGCATGCGTGCACACGTGACGCGTTTTTATACGGTACGTCACTCGTGGTGCGACGATTTGCACCAGAAAATACAACTTTTTTTTTTTGTTTTCTATATTCTCTAGTTAGATGTTCCCCAGCGTAGCGCACGTCGCCCCAAAATCTAGTAAACTTTTAGTAAACGAAAAGCTCTAAACGGTGTTTAGACGCTGAGTGCGCGCGTATTTCGTAAAGTAAATAATCCTCCCGCAAGAGCTGTAATTAACCGGTTTAATTGAGCGTAGTTTCGTTATATATAAATATAGTCGAAATGTATCCGTTAGAATAAACATAGATTCATCGTCAGTGTTGCGGAAATCAGATTTAAATGATCTATTCTCTCCGGAAATTATCGAAGATGGTTTAATGCATAAAATTAAATATGTTGTACGGAAAAAACTACGATAATCGAACGCACGTTTCAGTCCTGGCGTTTATTCCGCAAATGAGCATGTGCAAAAGTATAAGGATCGAGCCTAATTTTCTCTTATGGAAAAAAACATTTTTAAACTGGTTGCAAAAGATGACTGCAAAACATCAGTTTTCAGCTTACATTCACTTTCCATCAATTTTGTACCCTAAGAATTCCAAAGGGTTTGTCCAGGGAGTACCCATTTGCCAAAAGGCTTCACTCACGTCACGGATCATTAAAAGTTCAACGCATGTCAAAATAAATAAAGACAATTTGTTCATTCCGTAGCAATTTCAATCACATCGCCACTTTTTCGAGAAATCTTCAACAGTTTTAGTGTTTAACCGAATTGTTACAACATGTAAGCCTCGCGAAGGCTTTTTTCCTGGACATTAATAGGCTGTGAACACAAAGAATGCTTACTTTCGACGTGCTTCTTTTAGCTTCTTTTTGCCTGCTTTGGGGCGCACGATGAACGCTGATATCAGCGTGATTTCAGTGTGCTTGGTGGCGCCACTGCTTGCGTTTTTCTAGGTGAAACATTCCGCGTAAAACCTTCCACATGCGCATTAGCATCTCATGATGAGTGCAGGACACGTTTTTACGGTACATAGGCGTCATACAATCGATGACCAATAGTGATCTGTGTGCCACTCTGTGTCTTAAAAATCTGCTTTCAGATTTCAGATCTTTGTTTGCGCCCTCATTTAAAAAGCATGCCGCATTATTATACCGTTTAGTGGTAAGCGCCTGCAATAAGCATTCTCACCCATACCAAGGTAAATCATGAATCCAATGATCAACTTAACAATAATATCTTCTCTTGGTGGCGTATACAAGTTTAATATTTTAACCAGTTGGCTGTAAGTATTGCTTTAAAACTATTCATGCCACTTAAAACGTTTTTAATACAAATAGCCGCTTTACCTATGCACGCTATAAAAGACGGTTCTTTGAAAACTGAAAATGTTAGTACCACAAATTTTGATATTTCTCCTATGTACTGAGGAGGAAACTAAAAATTATTCATAGACTACTTTGAAATAAACTGGCGATCGACATTTTTCATATCAGAAACGTATATTTCTGGGCCTAGTTTTGTCAAGTCGTGAATAGTTTGTGAAATCTGATAAGTTTAACCCGAGGTGGTCAACAAATAAAGTTTTCGCGTATAGGAATCATCCGATGCAGAATTGTCAAATGTGAATATTTGGTGCTATTTCAGCCTTCAATATAGACAAGGATCAAATTTGAACAGTGAACAAACCACTCGAATAATTTAACGACGCGTTCTACTATCCGAAATCAAACTTTCCAAACTTTTCTCGCATATACTCGGCACATAGGCTACCTTAATTATTCGCCATACCTACGCAATCTCTTAACCTGGTGCATTATAATTCATTCTTGTCGGTTTATAATAAAAAAAAAACCAAGAAGAAAATTGCGAGCGAGTGAATCCAAGCGCGAGTTTAAGTTTACAGCTCGAAACTTTCAATATGTATGTAAAACAGGTTCGTTGTTGCGTGAATTCTCGCCGAGCAAATCTTGACTATATGTATACGTAGAAAGATGATAATACGCGCCGTTCGTACCGCGCGCAGGATACAATCTTATAATAGCCTAAAAAAAGCGCGTACGGCGCTCTTCGCCGAAAAGAAAATTGAAAAACAGTCGTTTCATTAAAAATGTAAGGGCAGCAATGAGAAATGGCAAGATGAAGAGTGTTACGAGGAGCGGGACGGGAGGAAAAAAGAGAAGAGAAAAGAAGAAAAAAAGGCGATATTAGATTTAAGCAATTTATATGCCAGCGAAAAGAGAATGGATTCGGTTATAAGGTCGTCTACGGGCTCCTTACTCAGGCACTAAACGAATGCGCGAGCGAAGGACTAAACGGAGGAGGGAGAAAAAAACGCACTCGGACTCGGATCTAAGACGCCCACTCATATATTCCAACAACAAAGTTTAGGCGATCTATAACCCCATATCCGAGGTACTAAAATTAGAATATACTTTAGTTTTAAGGAACGCTTCTAACTTCAACTTTTATATCCCCCTTTGCGGTACGATTCATCTACCTATGAGGCTATTACGTTTTGGAAAATGTTAAATTCTTTTGTTTCTTTTTTAAATACATTATAGGATAGAATGAAAAATGTCAAGCGCAAAGATTTCAAAACAAAAGGTTCGTTACAATTTTTCTCAGACATTTCTAACATAACACAAACCAACAATACTAATCTGGACATCCAATTACAAACACCATCAGGGCCATAGTAAGTAGGACAGTAAGTATTTTTTTTACGCGTTACTGCACATAAAATTACACAAAATTTAATTATTGCTCTTTTTCAATTAACTATACATAAAACTAACATCCCCGTCTTAGAAGGGCTGAGACCCTTGGGGCATTGTTTCTTCTTCTGTGAGCGCTTTTGCATTGTTTTTTTTTAAACTTTAAAAAAAATTGAAATTTTATAAAACTTTATAACATTAGAAGATTCATATTTCGAAATATTTGCTCTGCGATTAAATACTGGCTCGAGGCTATTGTTATTCGAGTCAAGCTCGATTTTTTTCAAGATGAAAATACCCGTTTTGGCTCGAAAACTCAACGGAAGTTCAGCTCGCCCATCTCTACTTCGAAGCCAAAAATAAATCTGCATTGTAGAAGTGTAAAACCATCCATAAAATGAGAGTATGTATTATAATTTTAGTATTGTGAATATGGGTTGTAAATCGCCCAAAAACAAGTGATACAAAACATGCTTAAGTTTCATTGTTTTACTTCGATACCAGAGAAGCTGCTTTAAGCCTCAGCGAAAGCTAGTTTCTTGGGTACAAACGCTTCACGCCCTTGCATGATCACGCTCTGTTGCCCCAAAGCATGGCAAACACTACGAACAATTGTTATGCCGTGTGGCCAGCATTCTTCTTCTTAGGGGTTTTGTGATTACTCACAAGAACTGGCATCCAGAAAATACAGGTCCCTAATCCAAAATTACGAAATGCGAAACCTCGGTTAATATATATATACAGTATATATATATATAATATATTTGCTTTCTAATGGATAAGTATGCATGAACTTCATTTCATACACAAAATTATTAAAAAAAATACTGCGTTAAATCCCTGAGAAATTTATGTATATCCAAATACAGTCAAATCTCGAGGGCGTCAAGATTTGTTCGTATAACACGTGGTTCGTGTTATCAGAAGTCATAGAAAACATGACTTACATCAAACAATAAGAACTAAATTGTCACCAAGCTTGGATGAAATACTACCCCAAGTATAATATGAGCGGGAAGGTGCTTAAAGTTTTATAGGGGAATTCCCCGTTATAACGTACCGTTTTTCATATTGCCCAAAGGTCGTTTTAACGTAAAATAGCGTTATAAAAAAAATTATCGGTAAAATTTATCGGATAAATAATATCCGAATTCGGAATTCGTCTTAAACGAATATATGAACATTATTCGTCCACACCCTATTGGTTGGGGAAAGGAAATGAATTTCTACTCTCAGAAATTCGTATAAAGCGAGTTCTTCCTAATGAGATTCCCCTCTTTTCCAAAATCGAAAAAAAATTCGAAATACTTTTGGTACCGAACGTTTCGGATAAGGGATGCCCAACCTGTAATACAGTTTGGTTCGTGATTGATATTTCTTGGCGAATAGTAGCCAACGTCTCGTCCGCATATGGGGCTTCGTGGATATACACTACGTGTCCACAAAATTACAATTATAAATATTCTGGTAAAAGTGGGTTGCTGCTCCCCAGGCACTCATCCTTCAACGTCCATTTCCATGGTTCCATTCATTTCTATCAGTTTATCAGTCCGAAATTCGCCCCAATTTCCTCCTCCCCCTCACTTGGCCCACCCGCGCCCCTAGTGGCCGTATAATCGAGTTGACACTCATGATTCATACGGTTATCCATTTAAATTGTAATAAGTTAAATAAGCATTACATCACGGAGATGAATGGCCTATCGCTGCCATTTATCTAAATTCGAGCCGCAAAAATGACGCACTGGTAAACAATCGCGACTTCAATCTCGGCCCATTACATTTATGCTTTTTACCATGCACTAAAGGTTGATTCCTATTTCCGACCTCCATTTGGTCGGGAACTTTGATGACTAAAAAGTGACTCAAATCATGCATCGTTAGCACGTACTGAAAACTTGGTTCATGATGAGACAATTGCGCTACACGAACTGAACATGAGTGGTGCGAAGTTAGTTCGTTGGCAACAACTATAGTTTTAATAAAACGCACATATTTAATTTTTTGTGTAATTTGAGGACATGTCATTTGGGCCCACACCATCGCGGTCCCTTCTCGTATTGTTTTTAGAGTGTATACTTGGGTATCCTGTAAAAAGCATGAATTTTCGAAGATTTTACCACAACCAAATATTTATTTTTAGCGAGACTTTTCGCGGATTCATTGGGTGTTCTGCTCAATAAATAAACAGATCGAAATATATAAAAAAAATTAAGAATAAGCGGGCGGCCCATTCATTACGTAATTGAATTGAATTGAATCTACAGTTAGAAATTAAGATGGGCATGTATACGTTATAAAACATTACTGAAAAACCGTGAAAATACGCCGTCACACGTTGCACACAACAGGAAACGATATTTACTCGTACATTTCTAGAGGAGTAAAAGTATCTTGATTTTGCCTATATATGTGTTTCTTATATGTCATCAACAGAAAAATCCCGTTTCCGCGAGGTATAGGCTCCGAGGTGCACCGCGGATAATATCGGACCCTGTACATAATGTACACTTTTTAACTCTAATATATATATTCATGAAAAAGTACATTCAAAAATTATACGTATACTGACATAAAACAAAAAAAAATAATATTACATACTACATAATACCATAGTGTTATACGCAATGAATGGGGGGTAGCTAAAACGTTTTAAATCAGCACACCCAAATTGTCTGAAAACTAAAAAGAAACACTATATGAAGCCCTAAGATCAATCTGAGAAATATAACAAAATTATATCATATATAGATAGTAATTACAATATAAATCCTGTTGTTTTCCGTTTTTATTTGGCAACTCCTTTTGTAACGAAATATCAGATCCTTGAGTACCAAGATACAATGACTTACAGTAAGTCGAGAGTGCATCACAAAATGTACATTTTGTTTTTTGTTCAGACAACAATTAAAAACCAACCCTGGTATTTTCATGGAGCGAATTTTAAAATGCCATAAAAATAATAGGACAATCTATTCGAGTCCTACATCAAGGGGGGAATTCAATTTGAAAGTTATACTCATTTCGTTAAACGATGTGGTGCACTATAATTTTTAACATTGGGATTAGTCTAATATTTAAACGAGTGACTTGGAACGGTTTTGTTTGTTTTAGGATTTTAGAAACTCCCTAAAAGGAGGCGTTTAACTTAAAACGTTCATCCCTATATCACTTCTTACCAGGAGCTCAAAATCCTCAAATCCTTTACACCGAATAAGATATATAACACGGGTTTTTACGCCTTTGACAGCGTATCCCCATCGTTTATTGACCCGACTGAGTCATATTCATGAGAATTTCTAATTTTTCAATGTTTTAAGTTTGAATTTTCATAACCGTGTTTAATCGAATCGCGGATACGTGGATTTGCCTGTATAGTCTCCGCAGCGTGGCCCCACCGGCAGCAAAGGCCCCTAGGGACCCTCATGATGCTCATCCCGAAGCCTAACCGTTTCGATGCATGTTTCATGCCTCCATATATATTCGGGCAATGCAGTGCAAATGAGTTTTCTAGTCCATGCGAGTCTTCCGTCCTGGCCTGGCTATAGCTCGGACCTTTTCCGTTGCCTGGGGCCGATTCCCCCGAGTGGCGGCGCGCCGACAACTCGTTCATCCTGCGAATCTTTCCAATTAGCCTAACGGCGTGTCAAGCTGGAAATTCGGCATGAATTATCGAGCTAATGGCTCCCCGGCGACCCGGCCGGACCCCTCAGGGCCACCCAACCTGTCACCTGCCCAAATTAGGATAAATTCGCGCGTTGGCCAGAATGGCCCCAAACCAGGCGCACCTACATAGAAAGCGCGTAGGGGAATTCCCCTTATAACGTTCAACCCCTTACCTTCTACCCCATCCATTTTCATTTCCATTGGCGCGTGCAAGAGGGGGGGGAGGGGGTCCGCGTGCAGCGCGCGTTTTTGCTCGCAATCAATGCGAACCCGAAAAATCTGAATGGTGAACTATTAATGTTTCAATGGGTCCCAACAGGGATAAATAATCCAAATTGCGCGTGTGTCTTTGCGCGCACGGACTCGCGTTTAAAACATTAATACCTGCGCTAGAAATAAGAGGAATGAGGAGGAGGATGCCATCGGGGGAATTTCCCGGCCTAAACAAAAACCAATTGCGATATTAAGGCCATCATCTGGATATAATTACGACTATCAAAAACAATCCCAATGCCCTGAATTATTTAAGCGCGCTGAAATTGCGCGCCTGGCTCGAACAAGACGAGCTGGTGAAGATGAGGGGGCCCTTTGTGGCGGGGAGGAACGTTTGCGTGCCTGTACGAAGCGTCGAAAATGCTATTTTCAATTATAGTCGTAAAATATGCCAATTTCGAGTGTTAAACGGTGTGCCGAGCCCGCATATAACGCGTTGTTGCAGTTGTGTATAATCGGTTTGTTCGGAATTTGCATACAGCACAAAAACATCGCATGATTCAGACTAATGCACGCAGACAAAAATCAACATGTTTATGCAACTGGGAATGTACGAAGAAAAAATATGTTTACAGTTGTGTAATACATCAATGTTTTTGTCTACGAGCATTAGTATCTGAATTTAACATGCATCGAGATGGTTTACGCAAAATGGAACAGTCCGACGAAATAACATGTCCAGTTGTGGAAAAACATCTTAATTTTGTCTATATATTCACTATTTGAATTTAAGATGCAGTTTTGTTACAGTCAAACCTCATTAAGTCTAATCTCAAGGGACGTCAGAATTTGTTCGTTTAAACCGTAGCTCGTATTATTAGAAATCAGACAAAACATGATTTCAACACTAAGAAATATATAAAGTTTTACAGAAGTTTGAATGAAATCCTATACCCCTCGTGCATGTACATGTATAAATTGGAGGTGCTGCCACTTTTATCGGGGAATTCCCCGTTATGGTGCATGTTCATGGTGTCCACATTTCGTTATACCGTAACATAACGCAAATGCTTGGGAACTCGAAAATGCATTCGTCCTATCCGAAAAGTTTTAATATCCGAATTCAGAATTCGTCTTAAACGAAGAAATTAACATTATTCGTCTATTTTAAACCGTAGTTCGTATTATTAGATGATATTTAAATAAATTATGAACTACATTTTGAATTTAAAAAAGGCCGTCCATTGATAAACACGCGCGCCAGGTCAAAATGATGTTTTTGGTTCATTAGAATTAGAAATGAAAATTTCCCTTAGTTATATATAAAAGAAACGATCCGACTTTTAAGTTCAATGTTAGTCTAAAACTATCTTCGAAATGTTCTCGTTGAGAATAGACACTGTAGCAGAAGTTACAGTTACAGTTTATCCTCCTAAGGATAAAATGGCATGTTACGATTATCTCCCCTTCAGTTCTTCTCAGATACAGCCGCAAATCACAATTGATATACTGCGCGATGCAAGTTTCACGCGTGCACGCATAATAATTACATAAAACAGGGGAATTTCTTAGATAAATGCGCTTGGGGCCAATCTCACACTTCGGTTAACGTTAAAGTAGTTCATTAAAAATAAATATTTGCAAAAAAAAAGGGGGATAAAATTAAAATAGTTATCAGTGTTTTTTTAATGCTTCTTTTTATGCCGAGAACGCTGTCATCAAAAGCCGAAATTAATACGCCAAGCCCCTTTTATATTAGTCATTCACTCGTATTTATTATTCCGCAATTTGCCATTTCAGTTCATGCAGCTTCAGTGTAATCAAATAAAACCAGGGCGTGAGATATAAAGGCTCGCTATCACAGTCAAAACAAAAAATTGCACTCGAATATTTACGATTTAATGATAATTTTCTAGTTATGCATGTACAAGGTCTAAATGTTTTTCAAAGTTGAGTATACTACCTTTTGTTAGACTTCTCCAGAACATCTTATTCATAAATAATGCGATTTAAACATAACATACGCTCGTATAGTTCACTGATTTTGCAAGTATTATCTATCCTAATGTTTCATAATTTTCTACTTAAAAAAAGTTTATTGCCTTTCTCGTTTATATTTTAAATAAGCAAATATAGGACTGAATATTTTGGCATATTTCATATTATCATGGAACCTCATTAAAAAAATTCGCTTTATACGAATTTCTGATAGTACGAACTCATTTGCGGTCCCCGTACTATAGGGTATGGACGAATAATGTTAATTTTTTCGAATAAGACGAAATCCAAATTCGGATATTACAAATTTTCGGATCAAAGGAATAAATTTTCGAGTTCTCAAGCATTCGCGATATTTTACGTCAAAACCGATAAAAATTACAGCCCCTTCCTATTCATATACGTGAGGTTGTATCACACCCTCGTCCAAACTTGGACGAAACCTTAATTCTCATGGTTGAAATCATGTTTTGTCGGACAAAATAAACAAACTGCGGTTTAAACGACCACATTTTGTCGTTTCTTGACATTCGTTTTAACGAGGTACGACTGTAGTTTTCCAAAATATTCGAATTAATGTTTTCGAAAAACATTATTCGAAATATCGAATAATTTTTACTCGTAGAGAAAAAACAGCATCCATTGTTGAAGTTTAAGAAGTTCTCCAAGTTTAATATTTTTTTAAATTTCTGTATTCAAATCGCAAAATCAATTTAAATTTTATTTGAAACAACAACCGCAATAAAAACGAATATAAAGAAACATAAGACGTATGTTAAATCATTTGCTTAGACAATATTTTAAGAACGCCAATAGTTTTGTCCCGAGGCCACAAGTCTGTATTATAATTTAGAACTTGTCGAAACATGTTCTGATAGAGTTCGAGAAGACGTTTTCCATCCAATTTGTCAAACGTGATATTGGGCCCAAAATAGTTTTTCCAAACGTTATTTAGGGTATTTGGCCCATGGCTGACACGTGTAACTTCGACGGCACACCCGTTTAAATAGGCTTAACACCCGAGTCTTTTCCTCGGAGCAAATTTGATTCGGAAAAGTAATATAAATGGCGCACAAGTGAAAAGCAAATCCGTCAACGTATGATTTATATATACCTTTACATAATGTAAAAAGGGGCCCTCGATTCAATACCCGAAATAAGACTATATCGAGCAGGCATTGGGTTTGCCTTCGTCTGCGCTAGGGCTAAGTGAGGCCTCAATTCGTATCGAAGATGCTATTTTCAAGATGAGGAAAAGCAAACACCAGCACGTAATATTGCATTTTGTCAAAAACCACGCATCCCATTTTTCATGCTCGATCATCCACAATTTGCCTCGAAGTCTATCCATTCATTATTGTCCGGATATTGAAAAATGACGGCGAAAAATATGGACGAAAAAAAGAAATACATAACCCTGATTAATTTCAAAATAAAAGGTCGCCAACGGCACTATCGTCGATATTTTCATCGCTGACTTCTAAATCGTAAAAATAATTTGAAATAACCTAAATAAAACGATTCTGGTGGATAAAGAAACAATAAAGTTTACATTTAAAAAATATCAAAGGTATTTATTTACTGAACCCTTATAGAGCTTGCCCGGCTACGCAGCATCGCACGCATGCAATCAGTGTTTGCCGAGCCTCAGGGGCTCTTCTCAAGGCCCAATCGTTTGGCGATTGCAGTTTCCAGCATTTTTTTTTTAAAAATTGACGATTAAAGCGAAATGCAATTCGAGAAAAATGCATAGATAATAAATTACATCAAACTGCACCACAACGCATTAAACTTAATTCCCATGTTAGATCAAAAATGAGTATTAACGCATGCAAGATCGTAAGCGCGGACTTTGCGGGCGAAACTTAAATAACATTTCAGTTTAACGCTTATGTGCACTCAATTAAAACAATTTTCAAAAATGAATTTTCATAGAATACATAATCATAAATTTAACATGAACATACTATCCATACATATACATGTATTATCTGTCTATAGTTTTCCCATATACGTTATACATTGCATGGCCTTGCAACCTTTTTGACACAAGTTAAATTTTTATATGGCCATATACGAGGCCCCATGCGCGCCTGTACATGTGCATGGCATTCATTGTATTTACATCTAAAACGACGCCATAACTGACATTTCCACATTATTTGCATCTTTATGCAAATTACTGGACGAGTATCCCTAATCCGAAATGCTCCAATATCCTAACCTTTTACCCGACTTACACCTTAAGTCGGGTACACACTATCACCAAACAAAAACTAAAAATTCCAAACTTGAAACTTTTCTGGTTTGTGGCAACGAAAAAAATGGCGTAGCAAACTGTTTTTGCCAAACTAAAAACTA
>JAQGAO010003201.1:0-17585 GCA_034697705.1 Ommatoiulus sabulosus | reverse complement strand
AATTTTTTAACTTATTTAGAGCTTGAATAAAGGGACATGGTCCCGAAACGTTGCTGAGCATTTTGCTGATGGTCGATGTCGTCGTTTTATCGTATTAATTTATGATCATACACTACTCAAAAACCAGTCGATGAACTATGATATTATAAGTTGAATGACTCAGCAGCAATAACCAGAATTAGACCCAACGTCACTTTGACCAAAACCAGCCTTCGGTGTAGTTCAAAATATTAAAAAGTTTAGACACATTAAAAAAATCTTTATAATGTAAAGTTTACTTTGGTAAATTTGAAAAAGTGTTGCATTAGTTACTTGGCTAACAAGTACAAAGACCAAATTTATATAAAACGTGATGTCAAGAATGTTGGTAACAATTGAAATCAATGTTTAAAATAATTTTATCGGCTATCAATGCCACTTTTGAAATGGTAAAGCCCAGTCACTGCAATTCAAATAAACTGATTCCAGAACCACTCGCAAAATAGAGAAAAAAAATCTAAATCATGAAATTAAAAAACGTTAAAATGTTCTCCTTCTGATCCAGGAGTTTACCTGACTTTGTTTCATATTGTACGGTAACATCATGCTGGACCCGTGTTCAAGGCTTGATAGAGGCCATGCTTTACTCAGCATTTTGACACATACAGTAGGCCTACATGTACCATTTCACGCTATACACTGCACATTCCACTATACACAATGAAAATCAATTATGTAGCAGAAAATCCTGACTGACAAGCTTTTTTAGGATTTCCCTTGTATTCATTAGAGAAATCATGATTTCCGTTCATTGACAGGATACCACCTTTCCTTACAATGAGGAAAAAAAGGAGTTTTCAAAAATTATAAAAAGTAAAATGCGACAAACCGGTCACGAATTTTACTTTTAAAATCCCCATCAGCAATCAAACGATTTTAGCCCCTAATTGCACAGTGTCCTATTTCAAAAAGTTGTCGAGTACGTCATGGAACTAGAATTAAACGCTTGTTGGAAAAAAAAACATGTTTTAATATATCCAATAATGGACTAAATTTACGAGCGTACTTTCCTGGCAACAACGGTTGTATTCAAAAGGGAATCGTAAATTACGTGTGGTTGACTTTGTCCAATAATGCTGTCTAAATTAGAGCAGCGATAACTATCAATATTGTGACTACACAAGAAATACAACAAGTTTGACATTGCCTGTGTAACCTGTTTTAGCATACCGTTAAAAGATACTGAATGAATTATACGCACTTCCGCGTAACTTTTCAATCACTTTTTTATAACCAGAAATTCTCGATTTCTCTAAATCAATATTGAATTCAGAACGGTCAATAGTTTTATTAATGACTAACTCTAACCGAATTATTTGTGCATTTAAAGAAGTGCAACATGGAAGAATACACCATAGCAGAACATCTCTGGAAATATCTGACAATACTGTATAACAACATTATCTCCGTTAACTGCAACAGCTATATTCTGAGGGTTTATGATTGGACACACTTGTAGTACTACATGTATATTAGATATTCTCTGATAAGTAAGGCATTTGTACAGATGAAATAATACTAAAGTAGGGCCTATACTGGCCAAGTGGAAAAAATGTACTTGTTATAAAAGAAAAACATGTCTACTAAATCAAGTATTCCAAATGATTGCAGAAAATGCATTGTTAATTGCATAAATTGTCCAAAAAATGTACTATAAACGCAATAAACAAAGCTATACTTACAAGTATAATGAAAACCAGTGTCGCCTAGTGGTAAGGGTCTGCAATACCACAACGCGGCACTGGTTCGAAATAAGTTGGCAACCTACATGAATAAGTGTCAACGTGCTCACAGCCTTTGACTCGTCCCTTTAAACATTCCATATTTACCAGCTTTAGACAGGTTAAGGTTTTCAGATCATGTTCATCGATATTGCGCAAATTAATTCCCAAGCATGACTCCTGGTTTTCCAGTAGCCACATTAGTTAGCATAGAGGTACCAATTAGCTAATTACTGCCCACTTAAGATGGTTCTGTAAACCACTTGATGATAGTTTAAAACTTCATGCTGAGAAAATTACTGCGGCTTTCAACAGATGATAAGCCAGAAGCGACAAGCTTGATGAAGAAACTAGACCATGCAGCCATTAGAAGCAAAAAGCAAGCAGTCGCTATTACGTTAATTGACCGATTTTAACATGGTCACAAACATCCGAGAAAGTTGAAACAAAACTCGACCTATTAAGAGGCTACTGCACGAAACTAAACGTAATTAATGACAAACGAAAGGATACGCTTTTTTTGTGCCAAAACAAGCTTTCGAAGCCTGTTTTGGATTTCCGAAATAGTTTGACAGTTAATTTTACCACAAAAAATCAAACAGGGGGATGCTGTTATCTTTGTGCATATCCCCAATTAAAAGGAAAAGCAGAGCACTTTTGCATATTTCCTTTTAAGGCCACAATAACATTTTTTTGAAAATTAGTAGGAAATTGAACAAACAAATAAACAATGTTTTCCTCATTTCAAGGATTTGAATATGTATTTAGGCCAAGTTTTTTCATTGTTCCGGTTGCGGGAGGTACGCTACTCGTCAGCTTAAGTGCACTTTGACTAATTTCACTTTTTTAAAAGGTGGTATGAACTATACGCAGCAGGTGGATGAAGGCGTTTGCTGTTGACAATGGTTCTTAAAGAAATTCACTTACACGATGAGGTCCACCGTGCAAATGCAAAATTGTTATTAGGGTTACTTGGTCGAGGCTAATTTACAATGGCTTTTACAAAAACCAAGATTGCATTCATTACACGAGAAGGAAATGCATCCCATTACTCCAGTCAAAACATTAACACCAAGATTCCGATAACAATTAAAATCAGATTCCACGATCTTTTTTGCGCCAGTTCCTTTTCTTTTTATCATGATATTTCAAGTCTGCATTCTCGACCTGTTTAACGAGGTTCCCTGGTGTTTGAACCAATTTCATGGAACGCTTCGGATGCATGTACTGCATGTGTGGCATTTACTTCCTCTTAATTGGTGCCAGAAACACCAGCATTTCAATCGTGGAGTGAACCAAAAACCTATAGAAAGTTTAAGTTTGTTTGCAAGCTCACATTTTTGGTTTACATTTTAGAATGCACGTGTTCAATCTGCGTTTTCGTTTTTTAAATTTAATATTGCATTTTTCTTGCCAAAATGTGGAGCACAAAAACGAATAAAAAATAACAGCATTTCAGCTTATTTGGGAATTCCAATGTATGTTTTCATTCTGGCAATAATGAATCATACACAATTTGTATAAACTCAGTTATATATTGCTCGTATATTACGTTTAAAGGAACACGAGAACAACTAAACCACGGTCGAATAATTTTGATATTAGGTTATTTATCTGCCAGTTAGTTGAAAATCCATTGTGCTCTCGTGAGCACCTGCATCGAAAAACTTACGAAAAAGAATTTGAAAAATATATTAGATAAAAAAAATATTACAAAAAAAAAAAGTTCAGTAGCCGCTTTCGAAAAAACGCATTCAAGGATTTTGAGAACGTATGAGTATTTTGGACATTTTCAATCCTTTCCTCACCAAACTTAGAAAATTTCCAAACGCCATAATCAAACCTGGCAAATTAGGTTACCACGTGGTAAAGATTTTTGGGATGCGTAATTTGCAAAGTTGCTTGTCCGCAACTACCCAGCATCTGGCTTAGGGGCATGCCTTTCCAAGTTTGATGAACAACCCTTCAACACTTCGAATGCCCTTACATTTAAGAGTCGTGCTTTCCTTATGAATAATTTCCTCATTTACCTCACTCAATCTCTAATTGTTCGGAAGTGAACGAGTACAACAACAACAACAACGAAACAAGCGCACGACGCTTCGAGCATGTTTTCGGCATAGTGGCCATTCCACCTAGTCGAAGATAAACGTTTGGGAGGTTGAAAGGGGGTCGAAAAAGGCACCGTTGGTCCGGTTACTGACCTGACATCCAGTTTCCATGTCAGCGTACATTCCCGGGATTTTACCATCGCAGCTAAACGACGACGGTGGCGCCACCCTTAGAGTTGGGTAATCTTTACCAGCTGCGCCCACCACGCCATCCCCGTCTGGGTCCTCGGGGCTGGGCACGGCCGAGGCATCACCGAACGAAAACGGACCAGCCCTTCGTGCAAATCCTAACTCATCTTGTCCTAAGGCGGCGCAGGTAACCACTGAACGGTAAAAGAAAAAAATAGAAAACAAAGATAAATTAATTAAAATTATCTGGGGCAGCCATATTTTTTGGCAGTTGTAAAGCGAGAGCATAACGTGCGTAGGAAGACATCAACGTGTCCTGCTAAAAAGCTGCTCAAAAATGAACCTGCAATGAGTGCAATAGAACTGCTGTGGATGAATTAATGTGGTCGTAAAGACTACACCTGCACCGTTACATCGCAGAAAAATAGACCTGCTTTAAATAATAAAAAGATAAGTAAAAATAAAACCACCAGAGATTTTCAAACTTAACTTGGTTTTCTGAAATATAATTTGATTCTTGATTTTGAGGGGAGGTTGGTAAAGGAACTTCTTCAAATAATTAAAAAACACGAGCATACTACATCATGCTTTTTTTGATAAATTCGTATACTCTTGTGAATATCTTAATTTTTATATGAATTTGTACATTTCGGTTTTTTTGTTGCAAAAATCGACTTTTTCTAGGGAAAAAACATGTGCTTTCTTGTCAAAATCATCAAAAACATCTTCCCTATAGTTGTTGCTAGCTTGCTGTTAAAATTGACCCCGGATAATCCACAACCCGATTACTCCGACTCGGATAATCGGAAGTTATACTGTCAATATGAAGATACCATAAACACTATTATATTTCAAAAATGTTTGCAAGATTTCAAATGATTTTCAGAATTCGCTCGTGCTTACAATCTACAGGTATGTTTATGGATTAAACGATAAAATGAAGAAATTGCCTTCTTAAAAAAGTATGAATCAGCATTTTAAGAAATTTTATGTATTATCTACATCAATTAAAAAGTAAATTTTCGAATTTAAACCGGCATTGGCACGAGCTTTATGACCCTGTTAGCCCAAACAATGCCAGAATTTAATTACAGTTCATACCCGTGAATTATTTTAACTCATTTGAAGTCCTCCTTAACGTCCATTTGTAATGTCGTGTGTTTTGCGAGGTTTTTAAGTATAGTGATTTATAAATAGCTATCTCCCGGCAAAGCGTCACGCAACGCATCTAACGAGAGGTATACTTAATGGTGAGAACAACAATCTCAGAATTCTGGCAATACGTAATTATACGATGAACCTGGCTTGATTACAGCGCTACACCTGTGGAAGAACTTAACCTAGCGAAAAGCATAACATTTCATAAAAAAGTGTAATTTTACATAATTTTGTACAGATTGCAAGACGTCATAAATTGGTCCACGATTCTTTTAAAAAAATGAAAATATGAAATTTATGAAGCTTCATTTAACAAATTACATTCTAAGGGACTCTAAATGCTATGGTGATAATGTTACAATTGTATTTACGGAGATTTCGCACTTCCTTGTTTCAAAAAAGAAATTATTCATAAACATTACAATCCATTTTATGAAAGTTTACTAAATAATAAGGTTTTTTATGTAAAATGATATTGTATAGCGTAACATACACGTGGATGACATATTGAATCCATGCACGAATAGTTCTAACTTGTAAAACGAGATTCAACTAACTTCCCGCATTTTTTTCGCACATTTGCTTTTTAAAAAAAGAAAACAAAACCAACAGAATATAACATGATTCATGCATATAACACGAATGTTACAATAGTCACGCCAGATAAAGCCGCTGCTAATGTGAACATAAATTAGCATTAACGGCGAATTTTTAATTCGAGCCTAGCTATATAAAGGATTAAAGTAAGATATCCAGGACGCCAGATTAAAAAAATCTGACAACAATAAGGATTATTTAAGTTTTAATGTTGGTACTAATGCGATTCGTGCCTGGAAACCCGATTTTAAAACAATCGCAAGAAAAATAAACATAAAAAAAAAATTAAAAATTGCAATTCTGTACATGTACTTGCAAAGTTCCGTGTACCATCATGTTTAAAATATATATTTATCAGTTTTTCAATCTTCCATTAAAGTTTAATTAGAAGCAGATTATATCCAAAAAGCTAATAAAGACAAATATAAATGTGGCGTAATTTTCCTCAAATGTGGCATAATTATCAAAAAAATTCGTAATGTTTTGCATATATAATTTCCTCTAATCACTTTCTGAGCGCTATAGCAATCTTCTAGCAAAGCAAGTGATGAGAAATTGAGAATTATTGCGCTAAATTATTAGTTTTTGCTTTCATTTAATTACGGTACGATCAGTTAGCACAGATAAAATGACCAGTTTAAAGAATTTTAATTCACTAATAGTGTCTCACTTTTTTGCGTTTGCATAATTCAGACGATGAAACCCTTGAATTAGGTATAAAAACATATTATTTATACAATTTCGAAACGATAGCTTGACCCAAATTATTTCTGCTGCCTCACTTTTGCAGTCAATGGATGGATTAGTATGCATTTTTTCTGCTTCTGGGCATTTTTATTAGACTTTAAATCAATACTTTATGCGTTATTTGACAGTATTTCGGCTGCAGGGACATCCGTTTCGCAAGTTTGTTAACCCACTTCTTGCAGTTTTTATACTTAGGAAGACTTTTTTTCAAACTGATCCAAATGTGTACCGATTTCATTCAACTCGACTTTTTATTAACATTTAAAGAGTATAAATCTATTGTTATCAACTGAGTTGCTCTACATCATTGTTGCTTACCGTGGATTGGGTTCAATTAATGGATAAACTATAATCGCTGATGCAAAAATGAAAGCTACAAATCACTTCCATGAATTTAGGCCTGCGTACAATCAATAACTGGTTTTTCAAATACGACACATCCAAACAATTATTGTCTCTCAACACAAGAGCATCAAAAAAAATTTGAAAATTAAAAAAAACAGCGAATTCATCCATTGCAACACCATTGAAAACTTGCTGTTAATCTCGTTGTTAAAATTAAATAGCTTCGTTTAAATTATCGCTGGAAGGAGGTCGAATTATGGAAAATGCTAATTAAAATCTTCAGGCTTCGAAAGCAGACCATTTAATTAGAGATAATTAAATGATATGCGAAACCTTTGTTTCGCTGAAAAGACGGACAAGAGCACCAGGTGTGCTCGCAGAATTTAGGTGAATCGGCTACGGATAATAAATCTTCTGTTTTTTTATCCCTAATAACCTGAGGTCACGAATGATTTAATACAAAATAGTTGAACTGTTGTAAAAATAAGAGAATAACGAGCTACAACATTTTGCAATGATACATTATATTTTACAGGTAAAAGTATTGCAAAACTCATCTTCAAAGCAATAAACCTAATTTATAATTTGTGTGTGGTAACAGACCTACATCATATTAAACTAATACCATTGGTTAAAGAATTCGCGTGGCTCAATCAACACGAGTAGCAATCAGTGCTTAACTAGCTGTCACCGAGCAACACTTAAAAATTAAACTAACGTTTACAACATTCAACAACTGTAACCACCGTAGCTGCTACTGATGCAAAAATGCACAAGTAGTTTTCAAAGATAAATAATTACTGTAACAAAATGATAACTTCCCATTAATTAGAAATATCGATATTAATAATAGTTAATATTTACTCCGAATATCTTAACGCATGGATATACATGTAGTGTATCAATTGTTTTTAAGTAAAATGCAAAAGATTGTTGAAAATTTTCAACAAATTCAAAAAAATTCAACAATAAGAAATTCACAATTCAGACATAGTTTTTTGAAAGCAAATTGATTTACTTGTATTATTTTCTATCGTGCATCCCAAGTGGATCCTGAGCATTCCGCTAACTCAGTTCATAAATGTTAACTAATATTTCGCAAAAGTCGGTGCAAATTCGTGCAAAAGTTGTCCCTATTTCATTTCGTTATTTAACAAGCGCTAGTAGTAAAAAAACAATTTATGCATGCATTTAAAACCAAGAAATGATGATAATTAACATCTGACATAACCTCACCGAAATCCTGATACATTTTCTTACCAAAAAGTACCAAATAGCCCAAACTCGTCATCTTTCAGTCTCGATAGTTCAGAATGGATTTGATGAAAATGTGGTTTAACTAAATCATCGATCCACAGTGGCATACGTGTTGCAATTATCCGTGTGTGCTGGTTAGTAAGAGCGATTCGGAGGAGCCACCATTTTCGTGTTGGTCTTCTGCTTCCTAGAGATGCCTGTGGTCACGACCGACGAAACAGTCAGTGTGGCAAAACTTTTAGTTCATCGAGGAGCACAGTTCACTATATACGTGCGTGCAGGCGGTGTTGCGGATAAAAAAAGCACATGTAGGTTGTTGCCCAGGTAGGCCTGCACAAGGTGAGAGATGCCAGAAGTAACACTACCCCATTCATCTAGCAATTGTGAGCAATTTTAGAGCAGGAAATCTACCTTCGCAGCGAACCAACACGGTGTTGGCTCACCGAAATCGCCGTGCGAAGCAGTGAGGGGATGAGAAACGACTTTAATTTGCGTCAATTTGTGGAACTAAAACGCCCCATATATGCATGGGTTCGATGCCTTGATATCGTGATTTATATCTAAGCCAGGGACCATCCATATACTATATGACATTAACATTTTTAGGGGAAATTTTGACCGCCTTCCATATTTCAACAATAGAAATTTTGTTCACTTTTTTGCTTTCACTAGGCTAAAAACGTTTGGCATTATCACTATACTTTGTTACGTCTCCAGGTGTATGTACGTTAAAGTCAGGGGCTGCTCAAGCGGATATCTGTAGTTTTAAAACTTTGTAACAAATTGGTAATAACTCAAGCGTGGAACTTCGATTTTGCGAGCAATAACGATTTAGGGAGTATGGAGGACGACTAAGAATAACGAAAAAATAGGAAAACATTGTAGTATAACATTTTTTTCCATGACTTCTACATTATAATGACAAAATTATAACTATCGAAAAATGGTGCTAAATGAAATTATGCCAAATGTTGTTTTTTCGTTACTTTCGTGGTCGTGTTTAAAGTATTATGAATCATGGTTAGCTCTTGAAAAGCCAGATTATTCTAAATTGAGCATTTTTTTTTGCTTTCCAACCTGGCAATTTTAATTCATCATTACATAATATGGATGGCGTGAAGGTATTTACCTCATTCAAACTATGCAACATAATACAATGTCAACGCATTACAAAAGTATTATAATAAAGAAATAATCTCTAAATGGATTAGTGATGCATTTCAAAGCATTTTATGTGAAGTGAGAAAATTCTCAAAATTTGACACTCACGAAAACTTTTTTTTCTAAGTCCCATTTCCAAGGCATTTAAAATACATACTAAAATGTAATGAACGCGGTGTTATTCGTTGCATCATAACAATTCTTATATAAATCCTTATTAAATGTATTGTAAAATGAATTTACAATAAAATAACTTTAGTGGCGCCAATTTATATGAATTAATATAAATCAATTAATGATTTAAGAATACGATTTTATCCAAACGAATCGCTGTACAACACTACCGAAATGATTTTTAGTAATTGAAACGTATTTCAAATTATTTGCTAATGTATTTATTTACTATAATGACCATGGTTGCTGAAGATGATTATGATGAATTAACTATAAATAATTTATTGATCGATTCATTTGGGAATGCCTTAAGATTTAAGCTTAAGTGCCACCATTTTATTTTTTAAGTCATTGCGAAATTATAACTGCATATTATAACCAAAGTATGTAATGAGAGCCTAAAAATTGCATCAATAATTACATTATCGAACTACTTAATTTTTATAATCATCCCCAGTCCCCATTTAAATTACAGCAGTGCCCTAAACATAATGACGTCATGAGCGGATTGTACCTTAGAATAACACAACTTCATGGACAAAAACGACGTAATTTGAGGTTGAGCCTCGCCCAATCTCAAGGGGATCCCCTCCTTTCCGCCTGAGAAACTGTCCCGGTTTCCAACTGTTCACCACTTTCATGTATTTGTTATTTAAAACGTTTTCTTGCTTTTAATAGCTGGCACCCAGCCTATACAATCGGTTATTATTTCTGATCTCACCACCGGTTTTCCATTCTTATCATCAATATTTTTCGCATTATAATAAGCTCATATTTTCCTTCTTCAGCATGGTACCCCTCCCACAGTTTCAACGTGTCCTGATTAAATTTTCAAAAACGCACAATGGATATTATTCTGTGCCAATTTTGCGCGGTAAAGCAGTGCAAGGCAAGTAATGGATGCACTCCTTTATAAAAACCAAGGCAAGACAGGCAGGGCCTTGGCTCTTTTCATCGAATATTCAAAAAATCCACAAGATGCATAATAAATCATTGTTGTACGCTTTCAAGAAACTGATTACTAACTGAAATATGCGCGTGCTACTTTGCTAGCTATTGGGCTAATCCTTTTGAATGAAATCGAAATGATCCACATACCAAAGAGCATATAACATCACCAGCCAGCATATGCGTCTCTATTGTGTATCAAGATTTAGCTACAGGCTACTCTATAAATATTGCCTTTACACAAAAATGAAAACTCATGCTATTCGATTATATACATGTAGGTTTAATTGAAATACAATTCAACTCGAGAGTCCCATATATGAAGTAAAAAAATGATTTCTTGACAGAAATAAAATTGAATAATGCCATTGACATAAATATGTTGGAGAACCGTATCTGCATCGAAGCATTAGACCTAAACAATGAAACCCTACAAATTCCCCAATTAATTTTAGCGTCATAAAAATGACGACCTGGCTAAAGCTGCAATTATGCAAAACAAAAACTTGAAAACACAATAGACTAAGTCATTTTTTACATTAACAGCACTAATTTATAATGAATAGTTAACCAATGCCAAGTTACAGTATGTCTCAAGGTATGATACACGCCCCATCGCAACACCACCCTTCAAAAAGGCCATGGGAAATTTTTCTATCGGATTTGGTTTGTGCTGTTAATCTGATAACAGTGGTTGCTATAGCAAAAAAAAAAGTAAAATTATGCTTGGATGACGTCAATTAACCATGCGTTGTTTTGCCTCGCTGAAAGTAATACTTAACGTTTTTTACGAAGCGTCCTCTATATAAGCTAACCAAGATTAAAAAAGAATACATTAATTCAATAAAAAAAGTCACTCTATATATATGCTTATGAGTTTGCGTGACTCATGTATATTTCAGGAACTTGAGAATATATTTATATTCTATGCTATATTAATGCAGATATTAATATGCTTTTACATATATACAGTGTATAAATATGTTTAGATGTGAAATCGTAGACAAAATATAAATATATGAAAAGATTGCAAAACTATAGCTCCGATATATAAAAATCTTATTAACTCACGCATATAATGTAAAATTCTACTCTTTTGGAAATAATTTTCAGAGAAGAATCTTTGAAGAACTACATATATTTAAACTACCTTGTATAACGCTTTATACAGCGATTCAGATGAAAAAATCTTAAAATATGTCAACAAAATCAGACAATATGGTACATCGTAAATATTATTAATGATGCACCGTTTTGAATATCAAATAAATGCATGCTGTTTAAAGTGGCAAAACATGTTGAAGTTGATGACCAGTTCGTATGATTTCTTTGACAACTTGATTTAAAATATGATTTGCAGTTTATTTATGAGAAAAAACGTTTGTAACATACTGTATTTAAGAACTTGAAACTAAGAATAGAGTCAATTTCAAATCTTGAAACTTTGTCACATGAGTAACCTTAAATGAATGTATGATGTAAGCGGAAACATCTTACAATAATTAAAATTTAGGCATTCAGAAACGCCAATTACTCCCTAATAAACGTGGTTTTGTTTATGATATAGTTAATAAGTGAATATTGCCGAGGCCAGGAAGTGAATGCACTTCAATTTTCTGAAGAAATTGTTCAAGCAATTCAAGATTTTATGTATGCGCGAATGAAATAAAATACTTTTATATGACCGCATGCACGTATGTTGTCTAAAGGATGCATTTCTACTTTTAAGTTTGTTTTATGAGGACTTTGATTTTGTCATAATTTTACCTAATTACCATAAATGTAAACCTTAATTTTTATACCAGCATTTTTGTAAGCTACACTAACATTACGTCATATACAGTATATGTGCGTATCTTGTTGAATAATTTGGTTTGCCTAAATTACTTCACAATTGTGAAAATAAAGAAACGGTTTTTCGTTATTTTCTAAACAATACAATACATTTTTTGGAAACTGTAGAGCTATAGTTGCAGTAAATGCAAATGAGAGTTAGATACTTTTTTGAAACTCAAAACAATTAAACCAATTTTGACACTTTAAAATGAAAAAAAAATTAAAACGCGACATCTGCTCGAAATCACTTTTCAGTTAATCTTAACATTATAATGCGTCCCAATTTTTAAGATAAGACACATCCTTAACACGAATATTCAACAGGTTATTCCAGGAAGGTTCAATTAATAAACCAGAAAGTGAAAACGAGAATATCGTGTTTTATTTGAAAAAATAGACTAACAAAGTCAGCTATATAGAGTATAATGTATTACGCTTAGGATTTTACATCACGTGAGAAATTACATCATCTGACATTATTAAGGTAAATTTGTAAATAATGATGACGCTTCACATGCGTACACTGGTACACAAAGGATCTCATAGGATAATTAATTTATTCAAATTATTTTTTCCATTCTTGAATCAAAAACTCTACCCATTTAAATTTAGAATACGAACCCACATGATACCGCTAATCTGCACCCAACAGGATTCAATATGCTTCGAAATTATTCGATCCACAAATGTCAAAATCAACCAGCAATTTGTTTGCTGACATTTAAAGTGAAGCTAACCATAAAAAAGTATCTTCGATGAGAAGGCGGATTTACAAGTTCGTAATTTGTAATGTGTACTTAGAGAAATGCAGGTAATCAAAATCTAAAAATTCAATAAATATGCGTAGAAAATGGAAAGTGTGGGGACTGACAGTTGCTGGCTATATTTGTAAAGCTGGAATCAGTCTTAAAAAGGAAAACCGTTTTTGAAATGCACATGACCGCATACGACAAGGAATAGTTTTTGACAACAATAATTAATAAAGATTACCGTTACATGTATTTTACGAAAGATTCATTTAATAATCAAGAAAGTAAGAAATTAAACGCTCAGCAGGTATACAGGCAGTTTATTCTTATCCATGTTAGAAGGCTATGAAACTATGACCTGATGCAAAACAAGAATAGCAAATGTATCCTGACCTATTTTGAATGGAATGACTGATGATTGTATCATGGATGAACGAATACATTATCTGGCAAAGATAAAATCATGTCTGGCAATATTATCAACAATAAATTAAGCCGCTCACAAAGAATAGATATATTGAATATTTTTCTCCATCGACTAAATTGCAATTTTCCTTACAAGTAGTTTTATTTATGGAATAATTAATGCTAGGATTGGTAGCGAGATTCATTCATACGCTACTTTTGACTGGGTGTAATTTATTCAAAATACGAATTGATTTTTCATACAGCGATACTAATTTAAACCCTACATATGCATGTATAATGTATTAACATATACCTGCATTATAGAATATATTTATAAAACATGTATGCTAAGAAACTTTCTACATATTTAATAAAATAAATTATCTAGCAAAAGTTTCTACTCATTAGTCAAAATTATTTATATTTTTACTTGTTATATAGAACAATAAATTATGTAATTTACTAGTTTTTAAAAAAAACAACAACATTAACTTGGAAAAGGAAGTTGTTTTGCATTTGTACATTTTGCTGATGAAATTAGCATTTTATACTGTATCCTTAAGCGTTGATATCATAAGTTAATTTTTAAACTAAATTAGATCGCTGAAGGTACAGGTTGAGGCAAATTGTTCATCCATTATACATACTATAGTATATATATATTTATACAGTTCGTTATCTAATATATTTTTTTCTTTGATACCCGTAGGGACAATCCATAATTATGTACAGTCTTGTGAGTGGAGTGCTCTTCGTACGAATGAAATAAAGACACGTTCTATACCTTTCAAATTCGTTCACTTTCACCCTACAATTGGTAATGGTTTGACATACTTTTCATAAATGAAAGTCACCACAATTTTATAAAAAAAAACTAGGGCGTGTTTCTTGGTACATGACCATTATTCTATTTGATCATGCCATAGGACTTTCACTATTCTCGTAAAAATCAATTTCATGTAATTTTACGCAAAGCAAATATACATATAGTTACATTCTATTACGCAGCATTGTATACAAGCTGTAAATGATCCTTTTAATGACAACAAGAATAAATGTTGCGATTTTAAGATAAATTAAAAATATTTTGTAATAGGACCAGTCGATCAGGGCTGTTTGAGTAAGCCAAAGACTATCATACACTATGAAGATGCTATTCCAAGGCTACGCACGATAATACATGTATCGATCTTCATGCATTATGAATATGTACTGTATATTTAAAAAACTGGTTTCATAAAGTAAATACATGTGCAGTCTTTCAATGCAGAAAAAATTCCTACAACTCTCAGAAACATGACGAAGAACATCCTTTGTAAGTATAGTTAAGCAAAAGAAGCAAATCTGTACAAATTGTTAATGATCTGTGATCATCTGTATCTATCTACATGTACATACTGTATGTATCACGACTTATCTAAGCGACTTTCCAATGAATCCGCTGTGGATGCGTTTAAAATAAATCGAATTTCACATAAGGAACTTTTGAATAGAAATTTAATTTGATTGATTTATTTAATAATCAGTATCGCGAAGTAATGGTTAGTAGTTCTCGTGATCCTGAACTTCTATATCTGCTTATTCAACTTTTTTAAGAAAATTGAGCTACATTTCAATTTAAGTAAAATATTAGAGAATCCTGGTTCTCATTGAAATTATCAAAATTGATAACTGGAATATGAAGTCTCCGAGAGTCGCCCACAACTGAACGAATAATAATAATAATAATTACATTTTGTAATGTTCGTAATTGCAAAAAAAATAACTGCTTCTGAAGAAAATAAAAAATTATTAATTATTAAGACACATGTAGTACATACATGTACAAGATCTATAAATTGTATTTTCTTTATAAAAAAAGTTGAGAAATTAAGAAGATACTCGAGAATATTTCATGATTTTCATTCAAAATATTTAGAAATGTACAGATGTAGCATTAATAATACGACTATTACAGTAGCACTCATCTCACATGTACTACATGTATATACATGTATGTCAGTTATTTGTTGTTGAGCTCATTAAAATTTCATTAGCCCTAACTTTATGATGAACATCCTAATTAGCACCATACACTTCGTGAAAACGTTATCCCTGGTCTCATTTTTCATAGCATTAAAAGTTATTAAATTCTGTAGAAATTTACCAAAAAATAAAATGATATTATGTAGGGTGGTACATTTATGAATTACTAGCTTTATAGAAACAAATGCTTCATAGGATATTGGTCCACTGATTCTTTGCTGATACATGACAATGGGACAAACCAAACTAAAACCTTTAAAACTTAACTTTGTTATTCTTTCCAGCATTTGTGATTTACTATGTAGGTAACAATTAATGCAAAAGTGCTGCAATTGAAAAAGGGTATTTGTGAACCTGTAATTAATATCTTTTTGTAAAATAGCACTAAGCCAAAAATGTCCATACATTTTCAAGCTCAATTAATAGCCTTTATGTTGAATAATTCAGCATCTAGACGATATTTACCTTTAAACTGTATCCTATTTTACGTAGAGGATGTGTGAAAGACTAACAAAAATAAACATACCAATTGAGTATGAATTGAACCCCAATTCAATTGTACCTATAGAATATAATTCTTTCTCGATATGTATTAAAGATAATCCCACAGATTTTAACCCGATCATGTGCATTGCCAATTATCCAATTACTTGTAATTAATTTGATGCTTCAAAACAATGATAATACATTTACAATCTTTAGTAGAACAATTCGTAAGCATTCCGCCATCATGCATGAACAATGAACAAGATATTTTTGTTTGTTTCCATTACATGATTCTATAAATTTACCACTTTCTGTAATAGACTGTCCCAATCGTACACACAATTTGTTTCTATAGGATTATACATACATGCACATTATTGACAATGTTATGCATAACATTCATTTTTCAACATAGCAAGTTTATAACACATGTGAAAAAATACACAGACACTTAGAAGGGGGATCAAACGTAAACAATTAATGATAGGATACTTCAAACGTGAAAACATAAGGCAATTTTTTTGTTGTCAAATTTCAGTCAATTTTAGGCTTCTCAGAAAAACATTGATTTCTATTTTGCATATACACTGTATTTAAAAGCCTAGGATTCACATTTAACTAATTAAACTGATTAATAAAAATTGCTGTGCAGTCTTGTTAAACCTAATAACACCACATTGAAAAAATAAATGTATAAACTAAACATTACTTTATGTTATTCGTTCGAATTTCCAACTCGTCATTAACCAAAAATAGACTTAGCCCCTTTGGATTTTCTCCAATTGTTGCTAATTATCCAATTAATCAATGTCTTAAAACAATGATAATGGATTTACAAACTAATAGAACAATACACAAGTCAACTCATAACAGTCCACACTATATTTGCTGAAATTATTATAACAAATTTAATTTATGTACTGCTGAATTTATACGAGTTTGTGTAACTTTATGGCTAACGTTTTCAGGAAATTACTTACTTCTTAGTAGAACCATGATAAGACTGTCGTCATAGAAACAAATTCATATTCATAGAAACTCCTGCCAATCGGCTTGTGCTTACAAGGTATACATCAAAAATGACAGGTCAACAAGCTTACAGATTGGAACTCGAATAAGGCTAATTCTGCTTGAATAGTTATTTCAACATTAATCATAGATTTTGCAATAGTAAGTCTGGTCTACAATGTATAGTTTCCTAAGCCATCATTAAGTAGAATCACTAAGCAAACTATAGACCAGACTTATCATTGTAAGATCTTTACTTGATATTGGAACAGCTAATCAAGCAGAATTAACCTTATTTAAGTTCAACTCTGTATGCCTAATGACCTGTCGTTTTTGAGGTAAGCATAAGCCGACTGGCAGGAGTTTCTTAGAATATGAATGCTTCACGGTTCATGTTTGCTCAAAAATTGCCATTTTGTCTATTTTGTTGCGTTGGTTTACATGCGGTTAGGAACAAGAATAAAATCAATTTAAAGATGCATTTTTATGCTTTTTAAATAAAGCCTGATAAACACTTGCTGGAAGATGACAGCTGGGTGGGTGGCAAGCTGTTATTCATTTTTTGTTGAAACAATTAAAGCAGTTATAGGGTGAGAGCACGCTGCCACCTACTTTTCCGTAACTTATTTCATGTAATTATCTGCTTGTTGTCAGCCTCAATTATTTCAGCCTCGGGTGCGCAAATT
>JAQGAO010003200.1:0-17587 GCA_034697705.1 Ommatoiulus sabulosus | reverse complement strand
GTGACATGCTTGAAAAAAAAGGAAAAGCTGGCAGAGAATGTCCGCGAGTCTTAAGGGACGTCATGGAGAAGTCCTTTCCTGAATTTTACGAGCATTACGAGTCGGTAGTTCAGAGTAAAATATCTGAATCACTGCGGCCTATGCAGGATCCATTCAAGGATAAACGAGTCGTTTTTAACTATACTTCCCTGCTACAACGACTCCGATCAATCAAAGCCCAGCTATTCGAAAAAGAAGCACTTAACGAAGAAAAGGAGAATGCCATGACTGATAATTCTGATTCTGATTGAATTTTTGCAATTGAGCTTTTAAATGACCAGTATGTTCAGAATTGTTGTATAACTGCTAATTGTTGCATTCCTATGAACATCAGATAAGATATGAATATGATAGTTTCACCCAAATTTATCTTTGAAGGAAGACCTTAAATGGTATCTTTTAGGTGTCCAATTCAGCACGCGCAAAAACATTACTGACATGTCAAGATTATATATTCTGGTTGTTCATTGCTTTTAAATATTCTTGTTTGCCAAATTTCTCTGATGACCAGCAACTTTTTTGTGTTATGTAGAACATGGGCTTCAACCACATTATTTCAGAAGATGAGCCAGTTAAAACCATATGCTTACAGGTAACAATCAGTTTTTATGTTTGACCTTTGTGTATTAAATCTTGAATTTATGGCAAATAAAAAAAATTAAAAAAAAAACCGTGCAAGGTGGCTAAGAGGTGTACATTCTTGCTTTGCATTCAGTAGACTCAATAATACTAATCCATAAACATCTATCTATCCATAAACAAAATTTCAAAATGTTCATAAACGATCATCTATTAATTAAAAATTACTCAACAGTAGGCCTAACGTTAACAGCGGCCACCAAGAAAGCTACTAAAAATAAAGTACGCTTTTCAAAGTCCATAAATAAATGGACGAAAATGTTACCCGATTCCCCGAACTTCGAAAAATCCTTATTTTTTACGTTAAAATACACTCGGAGCATGAACCCATTGGGCGCTATGCGCGTGTAAAGTTAAATTAAGTCTTAATCGGACGTTTATTAACCGTTAATAAATCGATTAAAAATGGACAACACGTGCTCTATAGCGTGGCCATGTTGTGAAATTTGACAAAGAAGGACGGGGGAAGGGGGGGGGAGGGTAAAAGGGTACCAAAACCAAAATAGGGCAAGCACGTGGTTGCTGAACTTTTGAAAATTGGTGGGGATCGAATTGGGCCAAAAAGGGGTTAATCCCTACGCTGACCAATTATAGTTGTGAAGGGGAAGTGGTGACCAGTGACCAACGCAGGCGCAATGTTAGTTTATCCCATTTCCCGATCTACGGACACCCGAGTGTCAAGTGTTTTATTCCCTGATTTCTGGTCAAATTTTGGTATCCTCATCATCAATTTCGATTCATTGTCATCTCAAAAAAACAATTGACAATTATAATCCTCAAGTTCTAAGTTCTCCTGGAAATCAGTTCGGAAATTTTACCATTTTGAGTTTGAAACTGACTTTTGAGCATTTGAAAAAAGAGACTTAGAATTTTAAGTGATAAATCGATAAAATATACTCGTCTACACCTAAAAACTTGACAATTATAATCCGCAAGTAATTTCTCCTGGAAATCACTTCGGATAATTTAAAATTTTTGAGATTGAAACTGACTTTTAAGCACTTGAAAAAGCAGAGACTTAGAATTTTAAGTGATAAATCGATGAAATATACTCGTCTAAACCTGAAAACTTGACAATTATAATCCGCAAATTCTAATCACGACTTGTGGATCTTAATTGTCATGTTTTAAGATGTAGACAAGTCTATTTTATAGAATTATCACTTTAAATTCTAAGTCTCTGGTTTTTCAAGTGCTTAAAACTAAGTTTGAAACTCAAAAATGAACCGGTATAAATTTTAAACTCAAAATGTCGTAAATTCTTCCGAGTTGCGTTCCAGGATAAATCACGATTTGCGGATCATAATTGTCATGTTTTAAGATGTAGACAAGTCCATTTTATCGAATTATCCCGTTAAATTCTAAGTCTCTGGTTTTTCAAGTGCTTAAAACTAAGTTTGAAACTCAAAAATGAAACGATAAATTTTAAACTGACTTTTAAGCACTTGACAAACCAGAGACTTAGAATTTCCAAAGAATGAAGAATACACGTATATGTATATGTAAAAAAATGCATTTAAAAACAGCTAGTACCTCCACCCCACTATTTATTGAGCTATTTCTTGAATGTAAAGCACAGGTAGGCCTAATCAGATTCCAATCTCCTTAGCTCAAACCTTGATATCTACTTACGGCATCAATTTGCAATTAAATATGTGTATAATGGAGTTCAAAAATGTTCTTACTCCGCTCCATTACGGATGTAAAACACAGGTAATCAGATTCCAATCTCCTTAGCTCAAACCTTGACATCCACTCACGGCATCATTTTGCAATTAAATATGTGTATAATGGAGTTCAAAAATGCATGTCCTGCACAACAGTTCACCGTCGGTCATAAAAAACAAATAATTGCAGACGCGCAAACGTTTCAGCTGAGTGAATACATGTATTGGCCTTAGTAGCCTACTGAAATTTCTGAATGTGCATTGAATTTTAATTACGGTATAGTGATATTGCTTCTAGCAGAATGATCACAGTTGCACTTTGAACCTTGTAAAACGCATATTTAGTTGAATTATCATTTCTTCCTTGCAGTCACAAAATGGCAGATTTGTCTTCCCTTCTGGGGCAAGCTGTGCAGGATTTTACTCGGGCCTTACTAATGGGACCGGGTGTTCCTGTTCCCGAAAATAAACCAACTGATTACATCCGCAAACGCCACCGTGAAGAATACGTCAAGCTCGCATCATTAGGCCTAATGCATAAAGATGGCCCCATCATGATTTCCGTTGGGCCACCTTCGTTTAATTTGTACCCATCAAACAGCTCACTTGCTGATCTGCGACAGGCTTCAATTCGTGACTTGCGCTTGGATGTCCCAAACAAAGGTTTCTTCTTGATTCTCCGGACCCTTGAAAAGGCTTATAAAGTAAGGAGTGTGGCTACCATCGCTGAGGATCATAAGGGGAATGCAGCATTACTCTCCATGTTCAATTTCAATGTCAACACCACAGCTGAATTGGACGCGGTTCTTCCCATTGGAACAGTTTTCATCATGAAAGAACCTTTTGTTACATTTTCTTGTGGGGAGCTCACCATCCGCAGTGCAAGTATGGCAGATGTAATCATTATCGATGAAGGGCACAAACTCTTCTACATGGTAAGAGGTATTCAATGGAAAAACGCCATCGAGGCACCACCTGACCCTGTTACTAGGCAGCCTGCACCGAGAAGCTTTAAAGAGTATCTTAAACGGGGTTTTGATCTGCAGGAGGAGGGCAAGATATCTGCTGCCATCCGTAGTTATTGCATCGCCCTGCAGAAGATGCCAAAACAAGTCAGGGCAACTCAACGGCACTCTGTGTACTTGCATATGGCAACTTGCTACCAAAAGTTGGACAGCTTTGAGCTAGCACTCTCTCACGCACAAGACGTTTTAAAAGAAAACCCCACCAACCAACAAGCACTCTTAGCAGCAGGAAGTGCCAACTATGAGCTACGCAACTTCAAAGCAGCTAAGGTTTGCTTTGAAACCTTGAAGAAGATAAATCCAAAAGATGAGGTTGCCCGGCAGGAATATGAGAGATGTTCAGCACGTTTAGCTGAAGAGGGTGGTTGCTTCAATATATACCAAGCCCATCTGAATGACAGCCTAAAACCACGAGAGAAAATGGACTGCGGCGACTATGCTGGCCCAGTTGAGATAGCAGACGTCCAGGGCAAAGGCCGAGGAATTATTGCTTCTAGGGACATCACACCTGGGACACTTCTGGTGGTGTCAAAAGCCTTGGCTTTCGTGTGGCGGCATAAAGATGATCTTAAGAGATTCATAAATATATGGAACTTCGTCGACAAAGGGGAAAATGAAACACTGATCGCGATGGTCGCTGATGTCATAACAAAAAATCCCATATCAATGGCTGAGCAGGTGTACAACTTGTCGATTGGGAAGTTTCAAAGGGGCACAACCACTTCTTTCAAAGTCTTTTGCGATCCAGAGAACAAGAGTGAACCTGTTGTTGATGTGGAGCGTATTAAGCAGATTCTTACCATCAATGGCTTTGGAATCTTCCAGAGAAACTCCAAACCAGCCAGCGAGTTGGACCGCAGCCTCGTTGAACACAACTACAGCGACTATTTCGGTAGCGGACTTTTCCTTTTCCCTTCATTCTTCAATCACTGCTGCCTTCCAAATGCCACGTGGCAAATTTTTAACGATGTGATGTTCATCAGGGCAATCAAGCCTATAGCAGCTGGCGAGGAGGTTTGCTTGAGTTATTTCCATTGGGCTTTGGAGTTCGTCAAAAGACAGGAATGTTGTCATCAGTATGGCTTCATTTGTGATTGCAATCTCTGCCAAGAAGATGGCAAAGAAGATGCCAAACTCAGAGCGGATAAACAGAGGTATACTGAGGAATTCAACAACGTTTTTCTTCCGAAAATCAAGGAAGGCATCCTCAATACAGACGTTGATAACTTAAAGCAGCTTATCCTGAAGTGCAAATCTACCTTCAAGAATGAAGGATATGATCTGAGGATCCTTTGCATGATGCATTCCTGGCTGGCAATAGCTTACTTCAAACAGGGAAGGTATGACAAAGAGATAGAATGCCACTTGGAGACCATTCGACTCTTTGGTTTTGACCCTGACAACCTCGCTGAAGCACTGAAGAGCCCAGAAGCAGATGAAGTGTTCAAAAATGGTTTCCTTTGCCAAGAGGTTCTGGATGTGATTCAGCCGCTTTCTGGGGCTTTCTGCGCATCCGGCCAACCAGATGAAATGAACAAGTGGATTCAGGTTCTGTTGACGATGGAGAAATTCTATTCCGGTGGGGATGCTGAGGTCGTGAAGTTAAAGTACCCCAGAATTAAAAATCTGATTTGAACAATTGGTGTCGCTTAGCACTGCAGTAGGGTTTCATACATGCATATGTTTTTTCGAAGCTGTTTAAGTTTTCTTCAGACATTTTTAATTTTTCCTTTTATTGTTATATCTTTATTTTGTCTAGGATGGCAGTTGGATAAACTGCTGTTATATCGATAACAATGGCTAAAGCAACAATAATTAAGATCTGATCAAAAAACTCGCCTCGTTTACACCACAGAAGAATCACATTGAACTTTAAACATTTAGACTATGTAGCCTACATTAATCATTTTATTTTTTAAAAAAAATCTGCTGTTTGCTAAAGTTGCAATGAAAGATTACTTGGTCGTTAGTATCATTATTAAGCATTCTATTTAAAACTTCTTTGTTTCCAGTTGATGTTTTCTGCAAACTTATATGTTCTTTCAATGAAAAGTTTTATGGTCTTTGTCGGTAGACCGTTCAATTACATTTAATAAAATCTCAATTCAACACATAGTTTGTCAAGTTTTATTAACATTCAAGCAAGCGAGACTAGTTCCTGGAAGACTTCTAATTAACAAGAAGTGTAAAAACATTATAGTGGGTGGAAACAATAAATATACTAACCGCTCATATGGCTGGCGCAATTTCTGTCGATCGGCAAAAATAAAACCACAACTTTGAAAGAATGAGAAATTCAGCGCTAAAATTGAACTCTTGAAATTTCCTGAAACGTTCACATTTTGCTTTCTTTCCAGGGGTGAATCTTAAAATTTTATAAATATTATTCAATAACGTATAGTTAAAAATATTATCTCACTTAAAAAACATAGTCAATGCATTCGCTATAATCAAAAATAAATAAATAAATACGTACAATTACTGTTGGAAAACATTTCCTTTTAAGACCCAGTATGAACTATGGTAAGACAACATGCAGCTAAAGCTGATGAAGTTTACTAACTGGAATAATTTCGAATAAACACACTTAGACCATGGAATACATTAACCAGTTTTCCAAGAAGAATATTGCCTATATTAATTTAGGAAATTTCCACTAATATATACATTGTTCAATTAAGTCATTTTTTAATATAATTGTCTACAATCAAGATTATTTTAAGGTTACATTGGGTGTACTACAAAGTATTATCGTCGAAAAATAGTAAAACAACACTATAGTTTTTTTTAAAAAAATAATTGTTCGACATGTCCCCTAGCGTCCTTTTACAAACAGGAAATGAATGTACACGTGGTATGACGAAGTAGGTCAAAAACTGATCATTTGACCTGTAAGACGTTTCTGTTATTTGATGTTGTTTGAAGCGGCTACATGTCCACATTTTATTTGAGTTTTATATGAAGGCCTATGATTATCAGGATTAATTTAGTGTGATGTTATCAGATTAATACTGCAATTAGTACACCTTTCAATGTATACATGTAATTACTCCAGTGATCGGCTGCCATCAGTGATAACGATAGACGTATTTGACGTACTAGACGACATACACTAAGTATAAGAACCAGAATAGAAATAAGGAGTAAAATATCAAATAAAATTTGTATAAACATGTGCCAGCAACACATGCTTGACTTCAAAGTTCAAGGGTATGTCAGCACATGCAGTGTGTTGCCGATAAAAATCCATCAGCCATGTTATCAACTGATCACTAATCAGATTTCTAGGTATTTTCCAAACGCCCTCATTCTGATTTTAAAATGGAGACAGATGCCAGCAGGACATATATTTTGAACGAATTTCCTGACATTCTCGAGGAGATTTTCATGTTCCTAAGTCCTAGAGATTTAGGTCGAGCAGCGCAAGTGTGCAGATATTGGAGGTCGATTGCCTACTGGAAATCTCTCTGGAAATGTGCGGTTGTGTCATCAGCAAGATTCACACTGGAAGTGTTGCCAAACTGGGTGGAGCGGGGTATCCGGCGGGTTCAGTTCACGAGCTCCAATCACCTACGGGTCCTCCTGAGGTCTCTGGTTAACGTGGAATACATCCATCTTGACTACCCCGTCTCTGATGCAGATTTTTCAGACTTCTTTACCGAAATCAGAAATAGGGACTTCACGTCGCTGAAGACACTCAAAATAAGGTTTGCAGGTAGCTCTCCTGTTGGTCCCATGACAAGGATCTTCTCTTTTGTGCCCAATCTGCAAGAATTGAGCATGTCGAAACCTTGTTTGTTTAATCCAAAAGGATACCAACTGTCGATTGAGGATATCAGAGAGATGCTTCGCACTCTGAAGCAATTGAGGATTTTGACACTGTCTGGCTATGACTGCACGCGTTTCCAATGGTCAGCTACTGCCCTATCCCTGGAATATTTGTGTCTGAACTGCGGCGATCCAATCAATGATGAGTCTTTGAAGACGATCTCCTTCACATTTCCTAACCTTAGACAGTTCGAGCTGTTCGAACATGCCCGAAGTCATGTGGTTGCCATAAGCAATGAAGGTGTGATGGCAGCAGTGAGAAATCTGAAAAAGCTTAGAAGATTAACTCTTAAAGGTCTTCCATATATAAATCTCCATTCAGTTTTGAAATCTTGTGATGGATCAGGTTCGAGAAACTGCTCTGACTCCCTAGAACAACTGATTGTGAGTAATTGCAGCAAACACTTTGATGATTTCTCACTTGAAACCATCATTCATTCCTTCCCCAATCTGCGACATTTGCAGATCATTTTCAGGGCTGAACACTCTTTCACTCTCGCAAATAAAACGTGTTTTACTGATGAAGGGCTGATAAAGCTGCTTTCAGGACTCGAGAAATTGAGCACATTGACCATTCGAGACTATCCAAGAAAAACGTTTCGGTCTGGATCACCAATGAACCTGTTTGTAGACACAAATGGTGAGGTGTATGATTGCCCTGCAAGAATTGGAACAGTTCATAATTTACGCCAGTTTCAAGTAAGTTATTCTCAAAGTACCAAAACACGCTACCTGGAATACTTTGGACACGACCTGCCTCAGTGTCAGGATATCATCTTTACGGAATGCTCAGAATGCAATGATTTTACGAAATCTTTAAACTCAAAAAAAAGATCATTGAGGCTTATCTAGCCCTCGAGGGATTTTTGTGCGAGCTGGGATAACTACTTCCCAACTGTACATGCATGTATATGTTTGTAGAAATGTATTAAAGTCGCAAACTATATACAGTACATGTACAGTATATACAATATGAAGGCATCTAAAAAGCAATATGTTTACAAATAAGTACTTGTTTTTCTATCATCTGGGTTTCTGAAATGAGGAATTGTAAATTTTAAACTTCATCAAGCAATACGAATCTTTTTTTTTAATGCTATTTTGTTGTTGGAAAGTTTAGAACCTTCATCTTTCAAATTTGAAAAATATACAGATTCATCGGGTTCTCTTGTATCTGCGAGTGTATATACATTATTATTATTGATATACATGTATAATTGAAACACAGTGGAATAATAATTTACCGTATTATGCTAAATATCATGACTGGCATCATCTAAATGTAGCACCGAAAGGCTTTAGCTCGACTATTTCCCCATTTGGAGAGAATTTAGATTATAAAGGAAGTAATCTTAATGTCCTTCTTGAAGAAGATGGTTGGAAAGAAAAATGTTTCAACTTTCTGGGTTATGTTCACAATGACAGGAAATTGACATATAAAGTTGTTGTTTTTTTGTTTTGCGAAGTACTACTTTTAACTCGTTTGAAAGTTTCATAAATCTCCAAATTTCAGTTAATTGTGAAAACCTTGATGACGGTCTTGACTTCTAACGCTTATAACGGTTTTTTTATCACCACTAAAATTGGCTGAAATACCTTTGTATTTCAGACTCAAGTAAATATTAAAATCGGATTACTAAACAAATATTATCGCTAACTAAAACCTGGTTTCATATCGTCTAGTAAAATCATACAGTAATTCAATGCGCCAATCTCCCAACTGTTAATTTTCAACACAAAAAAATATTTTATTGTACGTGCCATAACTGAAATTCTGACAACGATAATTACATGCATCTCAATCTGTGCATTTTCCAAAAACTTTGAATACGAAGTGGTTCCTTTATTGTCTTCATTCGTGAATTTAAGCTACGTTTGTCCTTCCCGCTCTTAATTTCTTTGTGAAATTAAAGCGCTTCGGAGTAGGGAGCGTTCGCTGCTAAATCCAAAGATTCGTCGTAATTTCTTCCTATTTCGTTTAATTTAAATTAGTAATTTACAATTTATATAAATACGATTAGGACTCATCATTTTCGAATTAGTCTTTAATTCAATTAATTACTTTATAACAAATTATCACATTACAAGTGGGATGTATTTTCATTAGACTGACAGCACGGCAGATGTCCAGCTGCCAGCAGAGTAGCAGACGAGATTTACCGAATTTGGAGAAGGAAGTTGTTGTTTGACTTGTTTCATTATTAAAGAAAACAACGAAGATGAGAGGTGTTTTTGTTTTGGTTCTTATTTCGACGGTGTGTTGCATCGGGTATTGTTCCGGTTTAACTGGAGGATGGTCGCCAGCCGACAAGGACGCCGCAAATATCGTGGAAATGTCCAAGTACGCCACCGGAGTAGTTGCCTCCAGTAATGGAGCTCTGTGTGAACAGGCGCTGGAATTGCAGAATGTTGAGAGCCAGGTGAGGAAACTTGACTCTAGTTCGTTTGTCTAGTCTAGCTATAATAGGATTTGTGAGCATTTATCTGAATTTGATTAAATCTTGTCACGGTGAAAACTATTGTCGTGTGAATTAAGTAGAGAAGGGCGATTGCGCAATCATTTCAAAATCGTTTGACTATGACGTCATTCCAATTATTTAATTAAAAAAAGCTTGTGTATATGTGCTAGCCTAGTGATGATCCTCCCAAGTCGTTTGATATCAGTTTTTGTCCTCCAAGGTTGTATGCTAGCCCTTGGATGCAGATCGAGCACTCTCATAAAAAATTAAAAGTAATTGATAGCGCTCGATATCATGCATTCTAAATTTCTAATATGTTGCTGGGGTGCCTTTTATTGCATTTAACCAGATAATGAATGATAACATCTTTCTACCGTGATAAAATGTAGAAAAAATTCATCGGTACTAGAAAAGAAGCAATAATGTAACCACACGCATATACAGTAATCATACGTAGGCCTACGTAATTACTGTTCTGTAGAAGTGTATAGTGCACCCTGCAACCGAGCAAGGTGGCCCAGAGGTCAGTCGTTCGATAGACCCGGGTATATTCCCGGGTCGGCTATCCTCGATTGTGGTTTTTCATGGTTTCCCACCGCTGAGATAGTGCTATATATTAAATCTGCCATCACCGTCTTCCTATCCCATCCCATACTCCAGTCCAAAATATGGGAAATATAACTAAATTTTGATGTTGGGGTCCATCGGTCCGACTTAATTTGTATAATGACCCCCCGCCAAATGATACTATTTACTGACTGCAGGGTATGGAATTCAATTGAATTTAGTCCATTTCTGTCAAGTACCTTTATGGATTATAGTTACCAATGTGGCTAAAACTCAGGATCGTAGGTTGTCACCCTGCAACCAGTGCAACATATATAACTTAGCCCCATGTATTTGAAAGGTCGTCATATGGTTTTTGTTGCCATGCCATAACGTTTATACAAACTGTACATCTGTTTTATATCCAAGAGCACGTCCAGGGTCTCATTTATTACTTTTTAACTTTCCACACTTGACAATTAATCATTTGTCGATGATGCTGTCTGTGCTATTTGAAAGCTGGTGGCGAGACCATTCGAGTGAAGCTCAATTCGTATGGACTTCGTATCGATTTGAAGAAAGCCTAATTTTGTAATTTATTGGCCAATGCATACTTTGAGACGAATTTGCAGATATTGGAAATTATCGGAGGAATTTCGAATTCTTTACCTATAATACCTTTTCCCTGATTTTTTCACAATTTTAAAGTTATTCAATATCTAGCTTTTAATTAGTATAAAATGTTGGTATTTCTTGATTTCTTTTTGTATTACCAAAAGAAGATGTGGCATTAATCTGTTGCCATGAAACTTGTATGAATACATTAAACCTGTATTTTTATAACGTTTTAATTTCTATTATTTACCAAATAATCAAAGTGCTTAAAGTGTACTTTCTTGCTTATGATTGAGTTGGTTGAAACCCCTCCTACCTGGCCACACCTACTGTTAGATTGCACCAACCAGAACATAAAAACAATAATATTAACTAACAAACTCCCAGTAAACTTCACCCACACTAACTTCTTAGACTCTTTCCTTTGTAACATTCAAGAACAACATATGTGGCTACTCTACAGAGTAGCCACCTGTTACATCAAAGAATCAAATAACTCACTTATAACAATATAATACTATATTTCAACCAACATCAACAAACAAAAACACAATAACCAACATGCCAGAAGGGGCTGAGACCTCTTAGTGCAGAAACCTCTTCTTCGTTTCGATTGGAAATATAAAGAAGAAATTATTGAACAAGTATTCTTAGGCAAGTAGTGCATAGTCTCATTGTTTTGTACAGAGATATCAGTTGTAACTTCACTCAAGGTCATATGTCGCCCAGTTACATTTCCAATGCATAATTTTCACAAGCAGCTAGACAACAGTCATTCTCAGGTGGTCTGGCCCTGCTCCAAGTCAGCCATAAGAAGGAATACATTTTCTACTGTTGCAAAATGGTTGCATTTACTATAATTAAGTGGTACGTGCAGATAAGTCATGGCTTTCATGCCACAGCTGGGTGCATTAAATTGTTGTATTTTGCATTATTCCTTTACTTGCTTTTTTTTTAAGAAGTGCAAAAATGTAGAGAATTTTTGAATTTTAGTGTTAAAGTGACGTCCTAGTTTCTACCTTAGGATAAAATGTTTTCACTTAATTGTGATGTATTAGATAACAAGTAAAAAAGGATCAATCATCTACCTTCCATTTTGTTCCATCGCAGATATATTTCAACATTTTAATTTTCCCTCAATTTATGGTTGCAATATGATATACATGTAATTATGACCGCCTTGTATGATTTCCATGATTGATGGCCGCTCTGCCCAGTGGTCGTATCGGGAATACTGGACTATGCATGGTCATCAGTTAACAATTCCTGAGCTGCGATCATATACTCTTACTATAATCGAATTGGAAGAAAATTCAAATTTTGAAACTATATTGCAGTTTTTGTAACCAGGTGGAGCGTTATTTAGTTCCACAGAAACCATTTTGTACAGCGTTGAACACGCGAGTCAATACCAGTCGAAAGTACCTCGTTATGGCCGCCGAGCTGGAGACGTCACATACACTACACATTATCTATACGGATACATTTGGTTTTCATGAAACGTGATCTAATATATCGAAAATGTTATTTTAATGACATCATATTTCTTCCTTTATTCTTAAAGTAAAACTAGAAAAATGTCGGCAAATAGGCTTTCTAATTTAATGCGATGTTTTTTTAACAGGTTGTTGCTGGGACCAATTATCGTTTTGTATACAGGATTAACCCACAAAATTGTGCCTTCAATGGCGGTGGAAACACACAACCAGGCAGGGTAAGCTGGCTTTTTCATTTTATTGCATGAACTGTAAACAAGGCTACTGTTGATTTGCTACAAATGTGTTGCTTTTACTCAAACTTGCAGACGTGCACCGTGGTAGTCTGGGATAAACCATGGGAGAAGTTTCGCAAAGTTACCAAGAATGACTGCGTTGACACAGTGGTCACCCCCAAGGTAGACTAAATACTTCCGCCTCTGGCCTTCATTTCATTATTAAACCATGGCTTCAATAATCGTCCAGCTTGCGCACAAACTACTAACTTTTCTGTTGAAACTGGCATTGCTTCGTTCAAATGCCTGTTCTACTTATCCTTCTGTCTCCAGTGAATTTTCTAAAAACTCAATGGCACGCTTACTTATGCTTAATTTAATATATTAAAATTGTATAATAGCAATGCGGTTTTAGCTTGTAAATTTGAATGATCCTTTGATGCATAATTTAAGTTTTTGTAATATCCAAATTTAGAGTTATATCTGTGATATTATGTTCTGTATACTTGGATCCATAAAATGTTAATGACACTTCAGTTTGTGGTCTCCTTTATTTGATACCTGTGCCATGTTTGGTTTGGTTTGGCCATAAATAGGCAAGCTGGTATAAAACGGATAAGAAATTCCCCAAATTTAAAGAGTATGCATGGTAAGTCTATATGTTTGATGGAATCCAAGCTTAATCTGTGAAAAATTTACGAAAGGAGGATTTTCTAAGAAATAAGTATACCGAAAATACAAGCATTTGCTCTGATTTTTTTAATTTACCTGGGTAAATTTGTACGTTTTCTGTTTTTTTTTTTTAACAAAAATTATGGTTAAGTGCATAACTTTACAAATAATGTTACAAACCTACAGGGTATGCTGCATGAACTTTAGGCATGGTGTCCTATATTTGTTGCACATACACATTGTTTAATTTTGGCAGTATGGTACACGCAAATCCTTTGGAATGTCAATGGCTTCATGATTGAGTGCATCAATTCTCAGTTTAACCTGTGCTGTACTTGTCAATTCAGCTTATGTCGAATATTTGTTTTCAGTTTGCTTATATTTCGGCATTACATTTCCGCAGATGACCTTGTCTCATTGATGAATTTAGCTAATACATGTACCCTTGAACAGGAGAAGCAAAGTTGTTTTCTGATATGCAATTCATATATCAAGCTTTGTGTTTGAAAGGGTATGGGGGTATTATGAAAATAATTCATTTCCATTGGTATGACATTCTAAATGTGTTATTAATGACTTATGTTATAATATGTGTATGTTATGTCAGAATGTACTTGGTCGGTTGGTTTCACGATTGAGACTGGGACTGTTAACGAATTTGTTAAAGTTGGCATTCAGAATTTTGTAATTACCTTGATATAGAGTATGGTTAACTTATAGGTCGAAAATTGAAATTGTGACTGGTTTAACGATAGCACAATATCAAAACCATTATAACTATTCAAACTTAGGGTGGACATCTTGACTAAATTTAATATTGAATATTGGAAATGTATCTAAATTATAACTATTTTTTGAAAATTATTTCACAAAAGAATGTGGTTCTATTAGTCTTCAGTACATAAAAATGCACTCTAGTTTTACTTTCTTATTCATGACATGATTTTGATATTTTCTCTTCTCATTCCAATGGATACAGCGAAAGCTTATCGGTAGAGGTGATCATGATATCGGCCACATGGGTTTGTTCAAGAAATTTGTGCATAAATACAGTAAAATTTATAGAGACGAAAAAGGTACATGCTAACTTTTACGCGTTTTGGTCATGATTCTCTGATAATAAGCTTCAGTAACAGCCCAATGTATGATTTAGAATTCAACCAGAGGTTTAGGATTTTCCGAAAAAACATGAAAAAGGTGAAAATTCTGCAGGAAACTGAGCAAGGGACTGCCATTTATGGAGCCACAGAGTTTGCAGATTTGACTGGTAGGGACATTCACAAATTTAGATGACAAATATGAGAAATTTGTGATTTTACTGAATTGCGTTTGTGGCGTGGTTTGCAGTGGAAGAGTTCCGCAAGTATCGCGCTGGCTTGAAGCCCAGGTTTTCCACCAAGGTACCGATAAAATCCGCTGTGATCCCAGACGTTGAAATTCCTGATGCTTATGACTGGCGGAGCTACAATGCAGTGACGCCTGTGAAGAATCAGGTAAATTTAAATTTTATACAATTTTACCCTTTTGAGGATCTTTTTGTTTTTCAATGTACATGTATTTCTTTAAACTTGCACCGATAGGGTATGTGTGGATCATGTTGGGCTTTTTCAGTAACTGGAAATATCGAAGGCCAATGGGCGCTTAAGGAAAAGGAATTGGTTTCCTTGTCGGAACAAGGTGAGAAGCTGAATGTTGGAGAATCAGAAATGATAAGTTGTTTGTCAGAATAAGTGCAATTAATTTATTTATGTAATATTTGCTGAAAATAATTAAATCATAACCTTGTGATTTTGCTGGAATAACACTGTCAATTAACAACAGATACTGCATAAATCATGAATGTATTGAATAAATCGTTTAATTTCACATCCAATAGAGCTGGTGGATTGTGATAAAGTGGACCAGGGATGCAATGGTGGTTACATGACAGATGCATATGATCAAATAATAAAATTGGGTAACGGTGCTCCTTACTGTTTTGTCCATTTTTGCATATTGTCATAATCCTAATTCTATCAAATGTCAAAATCGTTGGATTTCTTAGGAACCTTGTGAATGTTGGGGCAAATTTGTGATTGCATGTATGTTTTTATGATTTCTGTTAAGGTGGACTGGAAACTGAATCTGATTACCCTTATGAGGGAGTGGACGACCAGTGCAAATTTTCCCAGGAAAAAGCCAAAGCAACAATCTCTGGCTATGTCAATATTTCCCAGGATGAATCTGGTAATTGCATTTCAAAACATTTTGCCAATAATCGTTGTTTCTTGCCAGCATGTTGTGAGACGTTCTTTCCTATTATTCTAACAGATATGGCCAAATGGTTGACCCAGAATGGACCAATTTCTATTGGAATAAATGCAAATGTCATGCAGGCAAGTTTTCCATTATTTTTGCAGTCCAGTACAGTGTACCGAGATCAGCTTTAATTGCAATAGGTTATTTTTGTAGTTCTATTTTGGCGGCGTTTCACATCCCTTCAAATTTCTATGCAAAGCCGATATTGATAGCATTGATCATGGCGTTCTGATTGTTGGCTATGGGGTGTCAAGTAAGTCTTGTTTTTATTTTGACAAGCACAGTTTAATTTATGTTATCTGTAGCACTAGTATTTTGTGGGGAGTATGTCATTCGTTAAATTGTATATAGGTTGCACTGGTAAGAGTTGCCCAATATATTATCAGACACGTTTTTTGAAGGTTATCTTACAATTTTGGAAGCCTGGCCTTCATTGTTTTGCATCTGTAAACTGAGGGCAATATTTTCTAACTTTTTAGAGAGTTTAGGGATTGAAAAATCCTTGGCAGTTTTTCCGTATTTTGCATTCTTATGTTTGCATAAGGAAAATATCTAACTATGAACTTTTTTAATGTTTTAATCTATTGGCTTTTTTATGTCTAGTTTTTATTTATTAATATTATTTTTAAATTTTGGACAAAGTTATATTTAAATGATGGAAGGTTTTTATCTATTTTATTTCTTTAGAGATGGGTAGAACCCCTTCTTATTATTGCATACTTAAAATCAGTGGTATAATCAGCATCTTCAAACATTACATGTACACTGAGGCCTACATTTGCATGCAGAAATCCCATTTCACATCTCTCGCTCTCTATTTAGCTTCTAGTATTTTGAAGAAAACCCTGCCATATTGGATCGTGAAGAATTCGTGGGGTGAATATTGGGGAGAGAAAGTAAGATATAACATAACATGCAATTGAAATAGTTTTATTAGGTGTGGTGGGAATTTTGACCGATTTTCTAAATATCAATTTTATCTTAGGGCTATTATCGTGTGTACAGGGGCGATGGCACATGCGGCTTAAATCTCATGGCATCATCCGCCCAAGTGTAATGCTATTACAGTATGATGAAACTCGGTGCTGAACAAAAATTGCACTTGCTGCATGTAGCAGCTGTATCCTATGTCTGTGATACACATTTGACTATCCAGGAGTTTCTTAATATATCCTAAGGTTTTAACAGTTTTTACCTCTTAAATAGTTATTTTATACATGCAGTTTTATTGCGATTGTAAAAGTAGTAGTGTACTGTATTTGGCATAGATAGCCTAATTTCATGTACATGTACCTCACAATTATTGACGTATATATATTTCAATAAAATGTTAGTCTTATTATATGGGTTTTTATATATTTATTCTCCAAATGTTAAATTACTCAATAATTATAGAGATTACTCAGGAAATGCCGTAGCTTGACGCATGTTGTGCACTAAGTATTTCTTGCTCTAAAGCTATTTAATAAATACTGTTTATACGTATCATATGTTAATTAGACCTACATGTATATATAAAATACAATGTAAAATCAAAATACACGAATTTAATCTGGTTTTACATGTCGCATGCGTATATTTTAGATGTAGCGTACATTTGTTTTACATAATATCGGTACTCAGATAATTTACGAATGTGGCTGTCAATTATCGTAACTAGTGGTTTATGGCCCTGTAAAGTGTTGCGCGAAATTTTGAATTAATTCTTCATTCTGATTGGCTGAGCCATTTACGGTGAGCCGCGTGAAGGTGCGGGAATAATTGGCCGAACAAAAGTACAACTGTAAACACGTGTATTTCTACGCAATGGTTATAGTGCTGAATAATATACAAACTGTATATGAATTGTTGTCAATTTGATCGTTTTTATAAGACTACATTAAATTGGTTTTAAGTGTAAAATAACTCGATGTACTTGAACTCGCGTTATCGTCATTGTATGGCAAGAAAGGCCTAGTGCGCATGCGCCACCAGGCGGAGCTTAATCTACAATACAATACAATATTTATTCACAAAAAGGTTACAATGAAGTAACATATGAATACAATAAGAAGTTATCCGTCCTATCCGGATAATAGATAAAGAGGT
>JAQGAO010003199.1:0-17588 GCA_034697705.1 Ommatoiulus sabulosus | reverse complement strand
CCCCCCCCCCCCCCCAAAAAAAAAAAAAAAAATGACATTTTCAACTTTTCCGACTTTTTCAAGTTTTTCAACGAATTTCCCTCACCAATGACAATGTCAAAATTGACACACATCAATGTTATCCACAATTTTTCTAAATTTACACAGGAAACATACAATATTTTGCAAAATATATAGACACTGGACAATATTCAATGTTTTTTTCAAAATCGACACAGGACAATATTCCTATATATATATATATTTTGTGAAATACAAGCAGGACAATATTCAATATACCTGTATTTCCAGATCGACACAGGACAATATACAATATTTTGCAAAATAGACACTGGACAATACAATATTTTGCAAAATCGACAAAGGACAATATTCAATAACTAGCAAAATTTTACAAAATTTGCATGAAATTTTTTTGAAAATTTATTTTCACAAAAGGTTATAAACTTTGTAAATACTGCATGTCATTAAAAAAGATTAAAAAATTTGCAAATTTGTCTTCGGAAATTGGTGACAATTTTGAAAATACGTACCAGAAAAGTTTGAAAACTTTTGCAAATGGGCCCTGGGCAAACCACGTGGAAACGCTAATTTTGGATTATGACAACATCAATACGTTCCATTTCCCTGATATATCAAGCATTATTCGTTTTTCCCTGACTTTTCCAGACATTTTCAAGCTCCTTGATTTTCCAGGTCTGGGGCAACCCTGTGTGCGTTGCCCTTTGACCCGCATTTTCCCCCAGAATAAAATGCAGTTTCTCTCGTATAGTTTACTAGATATATCAGCGTGGCCCCATGCATGCCATGACGAACAGTTCTTAATTATTGAAACATCTTCAGGACGATAACAACTTCTTCCGATTTTAATCTCCGATTAAAATCACATCGCGTGCAATTCGATCGCCAATGAAAATCCGTTTAAACCCCAGATTAGCCTTAACGGAGGGTGCACATGGCGTAACCGGGCATTAATGTTATTTTAGCTCGCACCAACGTTCATGCCTTATAGGCTTATGGGAATGATGGAGTTGGCGACCTTGACAAGACCTATTAAATACGCGTATAAAACGCTTCTGACCAATAGCATTTTTGTCCTTATCTTAGGTATGCTAAGGTGGGGTCAATTTTCGCCTTAAGCCAGAGTAAATACGCACGCACCGTCAACCCCCCTCGCATCCCCTCACTGCATGTGCGGCGTTACTTTCCACGGGTCGACGCGGTAGAATGAAAAACTTGTCGAATCGAACGATATAATGTGCAGTTTTGTTAATGAGCGAAGGATATGGCTAAACCAGGCAAGGGTGAGACTTCATTGTATTTGTAGAAAATGTCAAAGAAAAGTCGAGTTTGAGAAGTTGAAATACTTAAAATTGGAAATAAACAAAAAAAAAAAATGCCAATATAATATGCCAAATTGATAGCATTCTAAAAATAAAAAAAACGTTTTGCATGGTAATTTAGAATGTAAAATGTAAATATTTAATTCTAAAAACAAAAAAGAAAAAAAAAATCGTCATTATATATAGTTTAGGGGCTTTTCTAAGCCAAATTTCAAAATAACACCCAAAGACCAGCATTCCGAAGTCGTGTTTGAAACAAATGAATGAACCCTCAAACCACTGGCCCTAAAGCTTTGTCTATATTGGGTGTGAGCACAAGGAATGCTTATCGCAGGCGCTTACCACTCGGCGTACACTATAGCGCCACCAAGCGGGATGAAAATGCCGCATGCTTTTAAAATGAGGGCGCACATAAAGAAAGCTTATCCGAGCCAGGCAGAGTTTACAAGAAGAGGTTATAAGCGTTCAAAAATGCTTGTAACATTCTTTTTTAAAAATCCGAAAACAGATTTTTAAGACAATGTTTTTTAAGATGTTAAAAAACATGACTTCTTGAAAATGCCTTTAATTGCCAGAAATAAGGCAAGAAATTGCCTCGTGTGTCTGACGGTCTAAAGTTTCCAGAATAGATAACGATCCCATTCTGAGCAAGTTATTTCTGGAAAGAATCTGACGTCATAGGGTTTTAAAGTCATTCTGCCGGATAGCCAAGCAGGAAAGACCTACGTCATAGGATGGAATAAAAACACTGCTGTCGAGTTATAGGTAACCTTCATTTCCCTTTGAAACAGTGCTGTCAAATACTGCATAATGTATATTGTAGGGATATATATTCTGAAAGTATCGCGCCATGTGTGCACTGTGCAGCAACAGGAAATTGTTTCAGCTGACATAACTTTCCAGCAATTTATTTCCAGATGTAGGCCTAATCGTGTGTGACGGCCGTAAGTTTCTTGTTTACATAAAACGCGGTATAGTTCAAAGGAAGTTCAGCAAAATTAGTAAACATTTATGTTTCTATGAGATACTGCACGTGCACGAGTTCTTTGCATGATACATGTATATATATTATTCAATTCAATTCTTTACCCGGCAGTCAGTACATAGTACCATTTGGCAGGGGGGATTATTATACAAATTAAGTCAGACTAATCAGTCTGGTCATGATGGACCCAAACATCACATTTTTAGGTATATTTCCCTTATTTGGGATTTTAACGAGGAGGATGGGATGGGATAGGAAAACGGTCATGGCCGATTTAATATAGGAACTATCTCAGCATTCGCATGGAGGAATTGTGGGAAACCATGAAAAACCACAATCGAGGATAGCCAACCCAGGAATCGAACCCGAGTCTACCGGATGCAAGACGAGAATGCTAACTTTTAAGCCACCTTACTCGTTTACAAACGAGCGAACCCTGTTTGCAAGTCTGGTGTGGACAGAATGTTCCAGTATATTTCCAGAAACAACTTGTAACAACCAACAACAAAAAGTTCCTCAATGTTTCCTCCAGCGTATGTGTACTCACATTTATTTGTGAAAACTTAATTGTCAAATTCTCATCCCCATTGTATTGGTTTGCCATTTTTTCGAGAAAAGAGTGACTCTGGAGAGGAAGAATAACGATCAACGATGGAAGAACGCGAGGAGGTTACGTTGAACTGCGTATTGTATATACAGTACATGTATAGGATGGAAGACAAGAAACTCACCGAAGATGAAGTGGACCAAGTCCGACAGATTCCTCGATGTCCGGACCCTTTCTGACGCACACGGGAACATACACATACCGAGAAAAAAAATAATAATGAACTAACACTTTAATAACGAATAAGCAGTTATAGGTTAGAGGTCAAACAATGCGAAACTTCAAACAAGGCAGACCGTATTCACATGTGTAAAAAACTGGTTTATTCGCATGCAACAGGGTTCCTCCAAAAATTTCCAGGTTTTTAAACAAATTTCCCTGACCAAGACAATGTCAAAATTGACAGATGCCAATGTGAATGTTATGCACGATTTCGCAAAATTGACACAGAAAAATATTAAACAATTTGCAAAGTTTAAAAATGTTAAAAATTAACATACAGGGAAATTGTGAACATTAAAAAAAAAATTAGCATGAAAAACTTTTGGAAAATTTGCGTTCAGAAAATGTAGCAAGTTTTGTAAATTTGTACTCGGAAAATGTGACGAATTTTGCAAATTCGTACTCTGGAAATGTGGAATATTTCGCAAATAAGTACTCGGAAAACGCGATAAGTTTGCAAGTTTGTTCTCGGAAACTGCTGCAAATTTGGCAATTTACTCGGAAACTTTTGAAAATTGTGCAAATTTTTCCGTTCACGGAAACTGTTGAGAAATTTTTGCAAATTTGTCCTCGGAAACTGTCAACTTTTTTTACACGTCTCATCGGAAACTGTTGAAAATGTTGTACATTTCTTTTCGGAAACTGTTGAAAATTTTGACCATTTCTCCTCGGAAAATATTGCACATGCGCCCTGAGATAACCACGTAGAAGCATTAGTTTTAGATTGTGACAACATCAACACGTTGAATTTCCCTGACTTTTTCAAAGTAAGTCATTCTTCACTGATTTCTCCAGGTCTGAGGAAAACATGCACGCGTGTTTTTCTGCACTTAACGATGATAAATAATCAGGAATTGTGATTTTAACATGGTGAAATAAAACTTGATGTCGTACATATGCATCCTGCAGGATGAAAGTGAAATCCAAACGCCAAAATCTGAGATATGCAACTTATAGAAACATGAGCGTACTCCTGTTTGCTCGTTCCTGGACATTACACACGCAACATAGAACTCTTCAAGTGTACCTCACCGAAACATAACTTATAAACGAAGTTCTAACTTTTGTTGCTAAACTCCTTTTGATTTTTATCGCTTTTTTTTGGAGACCGGAAACGTAGGGAAACGTTTGTTGCTGTTGCCTTAAACAATAAAGAACTTTCAGCAGCACTCCGCAACCCTGTCCGCAACATATAGGACGAAGTTAAAGGAACAAGCAATTAAAAGAAACAGAATATTCCTCTATGTTTCCTCCAGTCTGGACATAGCTTCAGGGTATTGTTTCGTGTTTCTATTCAAGTTCCCATTCTAATTAAAATTCAATGAATTCCATGATTGGATTTCATCCAATTCATGGATGAAATCCTTAGAAAATGTCTGCCATGGCCCAAATTTATCTATGATTCCTACCACGGACAGAAAAGCTGGAGAAGTTAAGTCGACTTGAACAGGATGAATATCCTTTATCTGAAATATTCAAAAATCCGAAACATTTTAAGCATCAACATGACGTCACAAGTGGAAAATCCCATACCTGACCTCAAGTGGTCCTCCGAACCCCGTTTAGCTGCCAACATTTTCTTCCACGCATGCCCAGATTCCCCTTCGCAAACACGTTCTCAAGTTATAATAAGGGTACTCAGAGAGGCATTAAATTGTGCTCGATTTGGGTACAATTGAGCGATTATGACAAATATGCGACATTGACCTCTACGGCGGTCCTCGGAATGAACCTTGGCCATTCGTTATACCAATGAATATTCAGGATTTGGTCATAGGTACGTTTCTTGGCTCTTCAGAATAAATGTCGCATATTTGTCATAATCGCTGAATTGTACCCAAATCGAACACGATTTAACGCCTCTCTGATAACCATTAGTAAAACATTCATAAAAGCAATCATCAGAAAATGATTTCTTATTGGAAACAAATTCAGAGACAGGGTTGACGGTACTGATAAATTAATAAACAGAATTATTAAAAATATGGTATACGTGTATATGAAAGAAATCAATGTCCTGTTGAGATTTAACACTCCTATCCCCCAAGATAACTCATTACGTATACATGTATGTACATTTCCGAAATAAGAAACACGTCTGGTTCCAAGCATTTTGGACCAGGGATACTCATGATAACTGCACTTACAAAGAAGTTACGATTTCATAGTTTGTTATACAATATTCGAAAAGTTGGCGTCAGTAAACCCAATGTGAAATCAAAGCAAGAGTTAAATATAGCGTGTAGGCGGCATCCGACCCTTGGAACGCTTTACACGTTCATTACTAATGCCATCACCGATAATGTCATTACCTCCAAAGGTTTCAACCTTACACGATCATTTCAAATGACTATTTTTGCTCAGAAACGCGTTATATGTGTACAGTAATGTCGACTTTCCCCAAATCATTCTGCGCATGCGCGTACACATCAAGGTGCAAATTGGAAACAAGAGTGTTGTCTATGGGGGAAAACCTACTGTCAATACTAATCACCAGATTATACTGATGGGGGATACCTTCACGGTCAATACCAATGACAGGATCAATGTTGCGTCCAATCTCTATAATAATCATTATTAATGGTGATATCCACAACCACGTCCCAGCTATAGTAATGATACCAAAATCCGGATTTGATTTTGGCATTGCGACGCTGCCCTCTCATTGGTCAACTCATCCGAACTGGTTGATCGAACGAATCAATATATTTGACCCATATATCTATAGGAGATAGTTGATATAAAATAAGGAGTCACCCCCCCAGAACATTTTCTTTTTCATTTCGTTTTTTTTCTCAATTTCGCGAGCTTAATTCTTCTAAAAGATTGTCTTCGATAAAAAAAAAAAAAAAAAGATTCTCACCTGCGACCTTGATTAAATCGGTACTCGACATTGGAGTTGATTTCTAAATGCGACGCATCGTTGACGTAAAGAGGGGCTCTCCAGAGGCCTCTTCTCCAGCGGGCGTCTTGAACACGTGTTGCCCCGTGAGGTTCAGTCGTTGGCGGCGGGGGTCATCCATGCCGTCCAGCGGACGCCGTGGGGTCGGAAGAACGCATCGCGAAACGGAAACACCGAAAAAGAACGAAAACCCGAACCAAAGTTTGCCGTCGATGGGCGCGTTTTTTCCGCTGACCAACCGAGCGCTTTCCCGAAAACGCGCTGACCGCTTGTTCGGCCGAGCGTAGAAGGCTGCCGCGAACGTCCCGTGACGAGCGAGTGCCAGGGGGCGCCTTCGAGGGTGCTGCCCCCTGACGGTGGACCCAGCCGATTGGCCGCAGCGAAGGCCAGAGGCCGCCCCTCTCTGCATTTTTGCACCCGGACTCTCTCTCTCTCTCTGCTTGACCTCTCTTTTAGGGGTCACCCGCTGCAGCACGAGGTGCCCGGCCAAATCAAGGGGCTGGACGCAGGTACGCGTTTTATATCCACGACGACCTTCTAATGGACCACCACTGGCCAGAAAAACGACTTGCGCCTCTTTAGGCCTAACTCTGTTTCAGAAAATTACGAAAACCCTGCCGCGTCCTCCAAAACCCCTTTTTAGACATTAGCATAATTAATTATTTTGTATTAGGGATGACCTTTCGCCGTTTTCATTAAGGGCGGGTTGTTCTACTACCTTCGTCCTTTTTTTTTATAGATTCGTACAGGATGTATGTCCGTTTTCGGGTTAGGAGCCTGATTTAGTAGTAATCACAGGTGGCACTGCATGCACGGCAAATGACGTAATAATGTCAGTAGGTGTTTTTTGTCAGTAGAATTTTTCTAGTGGATTGCAGAGTTGCACACTGTACAGTGTAGATCAGTGGATTTTCTCAAACATTTTACCCCTGCGGAACGGTGGAAATACGAAAAATATTTCGCAGATTGCTAAAATGCAATTAATTGTCAGGGTTCTCTCAGAAATTTCACATTGAACTTTCTTGACTTTTCCAAGTTTTTAAACAAATTTTTAGCCGAGCAAGAAGACAACCTCAAAACTTGACCCATATCCAATGTTATCCACGATTTTTAAAAATAAACGCATGGGTGAGTTAATTTCAATACTTTGCAAAATTTACCATATAGAAAATTTGGAAAAATTTCACAAAACTAACATGAGAAACTTTTGAAAACTTGTCTTCGTAATATGTTGAAAGTTTTACAAATTTGTCCTGAGAAAAGATTACAAATTATGCGAATATGTCGTCAATAATATAGTCGAAAATTTTGAACATTTGTGCTTTGAAAAGATTGGAAATCTTGAAAATTGATATACGAAGAGTTTTCCCCGGAAAACGTAGACAATTTTGCAAATTTGCCTTTCTTAACTGTTTAAAATTTTGCACGTTTTTCCTCGGAAACTGTTGAAAATTTTGTAAATTTGTCCTCCTAAACTATTGACAATTTTGCAGATCTGTAGGCTACTGCATGGGAAAATTTTAAAAATTTTGCAAATGTCAGAAGCTAAACACGTAAATGCAGTAATTGTGGATTTTGACAAAGTTAATACGCTGAATTTTCCAAATTAACCGGGATTTTTAAAACCTGAATGGAAAAGCAGGTCACGCAAATCAATAATACATGTATATGTACTGATAACTGATATCACGACTTTAATCCAATCATAACAATTACAAACGAAAATTCAGCATAGGGTGCGTTGTGACATTCATCGCCTATTTCGTTCAGCCGCTTATTTCATTCAAAATCGCTTGAGCCATCGTGAACAAATTAAGTGACTTTACTGGGTTTGGAAATAAAAGTACATGTAATCGAAAAGTTCAGTCGGACAAGATTGAGTGGTCTACGCAGCCGACGCGACGTAAGGTATGCTAATTAAGTGCTTCTAAGTGAAGGACTGAAGTATGTTTGCTGTCATTAAATTGTATTAATTTTTTACGATATTTTTACCTATAGAGAAAGGTGGAGCTATTTTTAAAGATATACTGTAAACGAGTTAATATTTTAAAATCGAGTTTTACATTAAATGTACTTTTTTTAAATAGCAAACGGGAATTGGAATTTCTGCAAACATTCGTTTCTTGTATAGGATAGCGTAGAAATCACGCGTTATCATCACATGAACACTACAGTTAAATCAGTGGCGCAGATAATTATGCTTTCTGGAAGAAGGGGGGGTGTTCAGCCTCTTCAAACTCGACGTATGAATAATCTTTATTGTAAATTTCGATAAATATTTATAGATAATCGATATATTATTCGTATGTATACTGTATACATATGCATGCATTTCAGAATATCCAAAAAAATGAAAATTATGGAAAACTTGCAAAAGGGTATACAAAAAATTCATTGCAAAATTGTTCAATGAAAATTTGGCCAATTTTGAAAAATTTGACCAATAAAGTTTGGAAAACTAAATGAAAAATTAAACATATTAATGAGGTGAACAACTGTACAACAGTGAACATACAGTGTATTTCAAAGCTGGAAAATTGCACAAAATTAATCAGTGAAAACCGGGAAAATTTTACAAAAGTCAACATTGCAAACTGGACAATTTTGTAAAACTGATCAATAAAAACGTGCAAAAGTTTGCAAAATTAAACATTGAAAACCTGGAAAATTTTGCAAAATTGATACCGGTGAAAACGGTCCATCATAATATTGAAAAAAAATTTCAATGTGAAAACGGAACAATTGAAATATGAAAACTTGATTAATGCATTTGAATATTTCACAAAAATGACAAAAATAGTTTGCACAAAAATTGTTTGATGTAATCGATATGGAATTATACAATTAATTTACCGTAAGTCCTAACATCCTGGAGAAGCTATAGGGAACAACCTGGAGCCTAGACTATACTAAGACACCGTTTTCCGGAAATTTCTATGGCAAAATGGTGACCCTGAGCACTGACCCGTTAAGTCCCAGGGTCCGACATTTGCTCAAAATCGTCCCCCGTACCCCAGTGTGCCCAGTCAATCAAGATTATGGCTCATGGGAGTGAACTTGTATATGGAGGCAGAGATAAATTAAAATGCTGATTTTTTTTATAAAGTTCCAAGATCTTGAGTTCCTGTAACTTCCAAAAACAACAGTAATTTTAATTGATCTTTATCGACTTTTGCAATTTAACACACCTATGCGTTCTATCCACCTTTTATCGTAGATCAAGATTTTATTTGGTATTTTCTCCAACTGCTCGTTCGTAAAGGTCTTACTCTCTCTCCATGCCCACTTTAGTACTTTTGTGTCCGAGACTAATATACCCCTAACCAGGGCTGGCCCCTATTTGTCGGAACCCTTTTTAAAGGCTGTTGTGGGAAATGACATGTAAAATGTTTTACACAACCACACACACCCAAACTTTCTATCCGTAATTTGAAAGAACTTTACAGAATTTACTAAAACCTAACCTGAATTCAAATATTGCGATTTTCATTTCTCCAGTTGTGTAAGGTGGATTTCGCAGCCCACATTCCTGTGCAGTGGGCACCGTCAGTGGCAGCATGCGACCTTCACTGCAGAGCGCGCGTGCATACCTCATTGCCTGGTGCGCACACCATTTTTATGACCGTCGACGTTTGATGACCTCTGACAAACATCGACTGGTCACTCCGCGTATTCCTCATGTCCATATTTGCAGCACCAGCTTCCCAACGCCGGCGCTGATGGTCGAGTGGTTTGCGCATTTGCATCTTGATTTTAACAAGCCGGGTTCGCTCCCCTGGCTGTGAGGTCGGTAAGAACTTGCCACCCTTAATAAAATTAAAGTTATCTTTTTGTTCAGTACAGTTATCCTTAAGGTATAATTTTAGGTTTCATTAAGGTTTCAAATGAGGTTTTAACCACGGTATCCTGGAGGTCTAATTGGGTGCAGATGAGACCTCATAGGTATCAAAAATTAATACCAATCAAAGTATCAAAAAGGTAACTTTCATTGAACCAGATACCAAAAGGATACCTTAGATTATCCTTATCCTTTGAATATGTTAAAAATTTTGCAAGTTTCTCCTCGGCAAATGTTAAAGATGTTTCAAAGGTGTCATTTGAAAATTTTTAAAATTTCGCAAAATTCTCCCCAGAAAAAGGTCGAAAATTATGTAAATTCGTCATTTAATACGCCCTTTCCCCCCCCCCTTCCTTCCTAAGTGGCACAGGCACTGTTTGAATTTGTTGATAACTACCTTAGGGTGAGATCACCTTGGCACTTATTCATGTGATTTGTTTACTTATTTTGAACCAGTGTCGCGTTGTGGTATTGCAGACTCATACCACTAAGCGACACTGGTTTTTAAGTTAATGAAATAAGTGCCAACGTGCTCTTACCCTATGTCTCTTTTAAGTCGCGTGCTAAATAAATGAGCCTTTAAATCAGTTGATGCAACCGAACATTGCTGTAACGAATCTTATGTATATATACTTACAGGAAGTGGGTGACGCTTGATATTAGTGTAAAAAATGCCATTATTTCTATTAATTAATCCGGTCTTCCATCACCTGAAATTAACAGAAATACGATTGTTTTCATCTCACTTTGACCGTGCAATGCGGTTAGACGCGTCTTAAGTGGATAATTGCAAAATGTGGCTTTTGGCAACGTGCCTTCTCAATTAATCCATAATTTTTAGACCTTTTTGTTATCTACTCACTCTGCATCGATTAACGTTGGATTCATCCTAGTGATCTTGGCCTAAAACTTTCAAATTCAGACCTAAGTTTGGCCTAAAATTTAATTTTCTTCTTAGCACACAATTCGGTGTTTTGACATAGTGCGACGCGATATATCGATTTTAACGATTCATTGCTCACATTTTTCAAAACTGGTCATTTTGCAACGCAATTAACTCACCTTTTTCGGTGTTTTTCAGCCATTCGGCCCTCTTTTTCTTCATGAATTCACCGAATTTTCTCTAGGATTTTTCAGGTGCTGGATCATCGTCGTCTTCGTGGAGTCGCATTGCGTTTGTTTTGTCTCCAAAAAACTGTTCGTTTCCTTGACTGCGGTCTCTTAGATACGGTTATCGTGGTCACGACACTCGACTCAATTTGACATTATTGCCTACCGGTGAGCTATTGTACTATGTTGCGGCAGTGGCAGTCTTGTTCGATCGGATCAAGAACAGGCAGAGACATTATACGGGACACACCGAAGACATTCAGTGGTGAGCGACGTGAGGTTCTCAGGTCTTGGAATCTTTAGGAAATAAAGTGACAATGTATTGACCACAATTCTTGACAACAGTTTACCAGTGAAACCGCATTTGTTGCTATTGCAAAAAAAAAAAAACTTCAGTTTCACCAAGTTAAGCTGCAGTTTTTAACTGGTTGTGTTTTATGTGAAAACTGCATTTCTTTTAATTGCTGCATGGGCTTTCATAAGTAACTAATTGGTTGACCAAGACAGTGTATTTGATCCTCCTGTTATAAATTACCAACAATAACGTCATACTACATGTATCAGACTTGTAACAAATCTTTATTGATTTTTAGCATGACTTTACATCCAACGAGGGAATTATGCGCTACTGGACAGAAAGAAGGAAAAGGCAGGCATAGCAGGGTATGCAACATTGTATTTACGGAACTATTTAGAACATAGTCAGAAAAATGGCAATGTTTGAGCAGAAAATATCTCATTTTCATTATGTGTCTTTCCTAGGCCCAAGTTCATATTTGGGACATCGACACTCTGAGCACTCAGATGGTCATTGGCATAAATGACGTGGAGAATGGCATCGTCGCAGTTTCATTTTCAGTGAAAGTAAGGATGTTGTTTTAATTTTACTCGGTACTTTTTTAGTGTTTCAACTTAATTTAATGAAGCTTTTTGGCCAGATTTGTCTACAATTCTTCAATTGTTCTTATGAATAAAACGATTGTTGATATTTACATTTTGTAGAAAAAATACCTCGACGATTGAATGTCAGTGGGATAAATATTACAACTACTGTAAATGGCAAATTCGCAATTTGGATAAGTGCTTTAGTTTAACACCAACAATTGTACTAAGGTTGTTGAGATGGAAGGCAAAAAAAAGTAATCGCATTTCCACAGTAAAATTGTTCCCTAGTTTTACTGCAGTAAATTTCAGTAATACTTGAAGTTGTATCGAACGCAAATATACTGCAGTCTTCGAAAAGTACAACATCGATAAAATTACAGTACGATATTGCAGTAAAACTACAATAAAACAACAGAAGTTTAACTGCTACAGCAAACTTAGCCTTACTGCAGTTTTAACTGCGGCAAAAACGTTCTAACAGCAGTAAAATTGCGATGATTTTGTTTTAGATTAGCTCACAATTTGGCAATTTGTAAGGTCTGGCTTAAGAATGAAGCCATCATTTGCAATCTCCGGCCAGTGTTCCTTTTACGTTTTACGGCGCAGATGACTCATGAATAATTAGCCTTTAATCAATGTTCTTCTCGAGAAATGATCCCGTTTCTGTGTAATGTTTACCTTCACAGTGGGGTTGCATCAGTAGGTCTGTTCGCACTTCTTTCTGTTCTGATTTACAGGGGAAAAGCCATTAGTGAGATGCCGAGCCAACGAGCCACTCATGCTGACCACTGGCTATAAACGTGATGAATGTCGTAAAAACACGCAATTTTCCATCAATTTTTACGAGGATTCATTGTCATCTGTAGCTTACGACTCATGATTAATACGATACAGTCACGATTATTGAGTTCTCAAATGATTCACCGAATCACTGTTTGCATTATATTAGAAGAAATCTTTTTTTTTCTTGTTCAAATATTATAGACACAGACTATTGCGCAAACTTCGATCTTTTATTACGTGGAAATGATAAGGTTATAAAATTGTATGAAGCTATCTGAAAACGCGGAAAAATGTTAAAATCAATGTTTCAGCAATGGCTGCACAATTAATTATATGCCAAGTTACAGTTTTTTCGATAATGAATTGTTAATATTTTTCCAGAATTTGGGTCAACACTTGCTTATCGTCGATGACAGCCCTGAGCACGTATTGTCCATATGGAACTGGAAATCGAAAAGGCTTATGAGTAAATCACCGGTTCGTAAGAAAAACCATAAATCGTTGGCATCGTTATTCTGATTTTCCGAAGCTAATTTTCATCTTTGCTTTATTTTTCAGATTCATCGACCTAAAGTCATGGGTGGTCAATTCATTCCCAGAGAAGACACGCAGAGCGTGACCTTCGGAGAATCCCACTTGACCATTTGGCGAAGGCTGAAGGACGGGGGTTTCGACAGAGATGACCTTTTGGTATAAACCTTAACTCGGAAGTCGAAAAAGATAATCAGTTATAATAAATGGCTCCAATTTTAGCTTTTTTCCCAAAAAGGAACTACAATGGTTCATTCTCTGTAGAAATTAGGGTAAAACGGGGAAAAATGACGTTTTTGATCGATTTAAAATTAAAGCTTGAAAAATGTAAAAATCTCAAATTCACATTTCTTAGTTAAAAAACAATTATTGAAAATATTTAATTTTGGACAAACTATCTTGGAAACATTTTCTCATTGAGAATGGCCGTGAAGAGATCACTGGTTACCATCTTCGATCTCGTCTGATTCTTGCACGAATTTGTCACGAGTTTGGAATGTTGAATGCTAGTTTTCAAATTTAGGATGATGACGCCAAAACGATTACTTGCGTCGAGTTTGATGACGAAGGTGACCAATATTTGATCACTGGTGATACGGACGGAAACATCACTTTGTGGGCTGATAACAGAACAGGAATTTACCAGACCATGAAGGTTCTTCAGGCTCACATGGTAGGTGTTTTGACCGGAATTGTTTTTGAAGTGGGTTTTTTATTTTTTTTATTTTCTGGACTAACTTTGTCTGAATTCATCCGAATTTGTCCGCAGCGCTCTGTGTCGGCCATGTTGATGCTTCCTGAAGGCACTCTGTTGTCCAGTGGTGGGAACGAAAAGGATCGTTACATCAAAGCCTGGGACTCCAATCATAATTATAGAGCAATAACCTTCACGAGAGTAAGTTAGATAATTACTCTATAACGGATGATGAATTTATCGTGACGTTTAGTATATCGTTGAGGATAAAATCATCCTAGATCTTTAATGTTGGCTCGTTTTCTTTACATGCACCTTTGAAAATAGCATAAAACATTCGTACGTCGTAAGCACGTAAAATTGTCTTCCTATTTTGTAGTCCATTTTGTTGATATGTTCTGTCGTAACTCGATAAGTTTCTCAGGAACGTTTAATTTGTTATGCAAAGTTTTTTTTGGATAATTCAATCTGCTGTCATTAGGAGCACACAACTCTTTACAGTCACAAAACGATTCTCGTGAGATATCAACCACGTGACTAAAATTAAGCATGAGCGTTACTCGTTTTACTGAAGGGCATGCTTTTTACAATTTGTAAAAATGAGACGAGAAGGTGAAGGTTTGAGTTTGAGCGTTCAATAAGCACGGCCTGCTTTTACTTAATATCCCAAACATATGATCTAATTAGTATATTGCAAAGGCAGTTGAAACAGCAATGGTGCAGTTACAGTTAATCATTTTTTGCAAAACTATTTTATTGCCAGTAAATTTTAAATTTTATCGTAACCTTCTTCAGTTCCATTAAATTAAAACAAAAATTATAAAAATTACTCAACAAGAACTATAGATGTCTGTTATGTCATGAAAATTCAGCAACCTCTTTTTTGAAAACTGGAATTTAATCATCTGATATTGTTTCTTTTTTTTTTTTCAAAAAATCGTCTGCACGAACGTTGTTCTCATTTTAAACTTCTAACCATGAAAAAACTTTTCCATAACAAAGATTTTTCCGTGAATTTAGCTTCCCGAATCTGCCGGTGGCGTTCGTTCCCTCTGTCAGTCCAAATTGGATTCCACAGATTTGGGAATTTTTGCCGGAACGTCCAAAAACATGATTCTTGAAGGCTCGATCCATCGCAGATTCAAGATCGTCGTTCAGGTAGAAGCGAAATGTTGTAATTTTTCCAAAACTTCTACTGTTTCAAACCGACTTGATCAAATTACTGACAATCACTTCGCTTCAACCTCCACAGGGTCATCACAGACAGTTAACGGCATTGGCCGTTGACCCCGATGAACCCGCTTTTGTCACTGCCGGATACGATAGGTCTATTTCCCGTTGGGCCATGCACAAATTGGTGTGGAAGGTCCAAGTGCAGGTTAGTCATCTTCGTTCATCGTCAATCATCGAGTTAATCGATGAATTTGTTCAAGAGAGATACTGTACAAGTGCACATTGTATTGGCTCTATTTTAAGACTTCCACTTTGAAAATGTTGGTACGTTTTGAAAAATACAGAAATGGTATTTGGAAAAAAAAATAGCTTTAAAAAAAAATTTAACACAAATCAAAATCGGTGAGAAATCAGTCAGACGGAAATTTATTTCAGCTTTATTTTGATTTTTTCTTCTTTGTCAACACTGGGCCTACAATTCATGCCAATGGCATTCATAAGCATTGCAATTGACATGAATTGTAGGCCCAGTTTCGAAATCTCACAAAGTTTTGTCATTATTGATTGTGTTAATTTTCCATTTTTTTTCCAGAGCGAATGCACTTGCTTATCGATTCATCCAATGGGAGAGGTGGTTGCTGTCGGTACAACCGACGGTCATTTCATCGTACTTACTTTGCATCGAGGCATGCACGTTGCGACACTGCCAGCGAGCAAACAAGTCATCACTTGCTTAGCTTATAGTCCTGGTAAAATACTTCGCAAATTAATTGCAGAAATGTTTCATTTTCGACTGTTGAAAGCAAGCGTTATTGTGTTATTACATGTACTTTCTACATGTAGTGTATGTTTGATTGATTTCAGATGGTTCCTCCTTAGCTGTTGCTCTCGAGGAAGGCAGTATAACCATGTATTCCGTTTCTGGTAGAGGTTATGCTTACAGGAGAATGAAAATAATGAGAGTAAGTTGCTTCGTTGTCATTTTTGTGAATTCACAAATTTTTTTAAATAAAATACTTGGTTGTAGTTTCTGATTATTTTGTTTTTAATTAGCTAATTTATGCGTGTTTCTTTTCCTGTATTTTACAAGGGTTACGATCCAGTAATCCAGATGGATTGGTCGAGAGATGGGAAATCTATTCAAAGCGTCACTGCTGATTACAATTCCATTTTATGTGAGTATTTTTTAAAATTCAAAATGATGAACACATAGCCAAAGAATATCTAAAGTGCATCGCTGTGAGACTTTCCACCAATTTTTCTACTGTGAAGGGTCTAGCCCTTCAGGAGAAACGTTTTGCAATTAGTGTTCAATTTGTATTAATTACTTCTTGACCAGGGGATATGATTGCGATGGAAATCGAAAAAATTCCGTCTTCGCTGAGAGATGTCCGGTGGCACACTATCACCTGCACCCTATCATACACAGTAAACGGTTAGCGAAATATGCTAGTGAATATTTTGAGTTGCAGCCATAAACCAATTTTTTAAATGTGATTCTTGATCATAAACTTTGAAGGCATATGGAATAACGTGAACCAAATGATCGACACCATAAGCACCACCTGTTGCGGTTCGGCTTCCGAAAAACTACTGGTCAGCGGAGACGACGAAGGCTATCTTCGGCTGTTCCGATATCCGGCTATCACTCCTAGGGTAAGTTTTATCATTCGTTATTACTCGACTTTGTCCATAAAACAAGTTTTGTAGATGGTAAATATTTTCAGAAACTGGATTGACTCATAAATCATTTTCCATCATCCTTTCACTTTGCGATGTTAAAATAAAAAATGGAATAATTTTCCATTTAGAATTTTATGCTATAACAATTATAAAAGCAATTCAAATTCGAAATGAAACATTCTCAAAATTATATCGTCTTTCGAAATTGTTAGCATTGTAGATACTGTATATATTCATTGTCGTCATCTACGAGCTCGTACAAAGCCATTAAGCTAAACATAGAGGGCGCCGTTAGTCTTATCTTCCTACAGACAGATGGCATGGCATGATGCTAAAAATACGTTGATGACGCAATGCTATCTCGTTTATTATTCCTGCTTAAAGTAACTGTGTTTAAGTGCGAGCCAGCTGCTTTAGTTACATAATTATAATAGATGCACAGTCGGTTACCATTTATTGCCCGTTTAAGCAAAGTCGTGCAGTGCAGGAAAATCGCACGTTGTGCATCATAAAAATTTCCATTTACAAAAGATTGTTGCACTCACATTGCACTTTTACTACTTTACTTTTTACCTAAAGTCGGATAAACACTAGCCACCAAACCAAAACTAAAAACCACAAACACAAAACTTTCAACGTGAACTATTTTCTATAAAAAAAATTAATACCAACTAGTTTTGCAAATCCTGAGCGTTCGTACTGCAACAAACCATATCGCTAACTAATTTCATCGATATCGTGCAGACGAAGCTTTAATTGATAGCAGCGCCACCGCCAAAAAGTTTGGCTATTTCCCTTTCATCTCACCGACACTCGACGGGAACGCCAAACT
>JAQGAO010003198.1:0-17595 GCA_034697705.1 Ommatoiulus sabulosus | reverse complement strand
CGATTGAAAGGTGTTTATTTTTCACTCCTCTACCTCCCTCTTCAGTTTGAGCATGACCTTTGGAATCACCCTGTATACACTGTCACTGTTTAGCGTGTTTTTTTGACGTTCATTGCTTATTTCGATCAAAATCGCTGGAACCAAAGTGATCGAATTAAGCGGCTTTCGCTGCATCTGAACAAATTCAGAACGGGAGAGGTCCTGTTGCATTATTTATTAAACAGCCCTCGCACAAACTACGGCTATACGATGACCACCATCTGACGGGTCACTCCAAGCATTCCGGTCACAGATTTCGATAGCATTAAAATGCCATTTCCGTGACAAACAAAAAAAAACGATTTCCAAACCGGTATCATTCGGGTCTCCGATCAACAAACAATAACGTGCAAACGAAGGGGGTTCCAAATAGCCGTATCGGTTTCCCCGCATTTTTTATTTTCGGGGGTGCTAATCCCGTCATATCAATCCCGCGCGACACAATAGCAGGGCGAGGCGCCGTGGGCTCCGACTCTTGTTTTTTACTCGATATAGCGCCTTTCATAGCGTTTAAACGCCATTTTCCCCTTGGCGAGCAACGGGCCTGCAATTCGGCTTGACGTCGCAGTTAAAAAGTTACAATCGCCAGACAGGACCGACTGTGGTTGTGCAATGTGGCGAAAAACGCGATGTGGCATGAGAGACATGTATTTGACGAAGAAGAAGAAGAGGTTGGATATAGGGGGTCCGTGGCCATGGGCCCTGGTCTTTTCAATTCGAGGGCCATCCGAGCGGAAGCTAATAGCCTCTCGTGGAGCCACCATCTGCAAACGGGGGACATTGTGGTGCCTCCGGCGCGGCGGAAGACGCCCCCCGCGGACAACGATCACGGAGCGATCAACGCACTTCCGCTACGGCTTTTTGGGCGTTTGACACGTGACGTCGTCCGTTGGGAGAGAAGCCCGTACTCGCTTGTCATTGATGTTTCAGAAAAAAATTGCGAATTTGATAAAAAGTGGTCAATTCAGAAAACTGACCGAAAGTTATGCCTCGTGGCGGAAGTCACCCCCCGTGGACAGCGATCAACGCACTTCCGGCTGTAGCGGGTCGCTTCCGTACTGTTTTTGGGCGTTTATCACGTGACTCGTCCTTTGGGAGAGAAACTAGCCCTCGTTGAAGTTTCAGAAACATTTGCGAATCTGATAAAAAGTATGTTTTCAGAAAACTGACCGAAAGAGTTACCTCGTGGCGAAAGACACCCTCGTGGACAGCGATCAACGCACTTCCGGTTGCTGAGAGTCGCGTCCGTACTGTTTTCGGGCTTTTGTCACGTGATATCGTCCGTTAATGGGAGAGAAGCTCGTACTCATTGAGGTTTCAGAAACATTTGCGAATCTGATAACAAATGCTCAATTCAGAAAACTGACCGAAAGAGATTCATGCGTCCATTAATCGGACTTCGTCAAGCCCTAAATCAAGCTGTGGTTTGACAATAATTGCAACGATCATGCCACCAATCGATATACGATAAACGCATGTCATTTAAAGCTCGTTATTTTTTCCCATGGCCCTCTATGGGAGTGGTCAAGCATGGGGGGCCCTCCTCATGCTCTGGACACACATGCAAGGAGAAAGGGGAACAATGGTGCACCCCTTGACATCTGCTGTTGATCTCGTTAGAGCGACCGGTCACCTCAAAAGAATTCGCCAAGGTATGCTCAACGAGCACGACAAATACTTTTTTTTCCGCCAAAAAAATCTACTCCAGTATTCAAATAACCGCAATTCCCCCAATCTTTTATAGCCAGTCTCAAGCCCATTATCCCAGCGTGCGAATCAATTGAAAATTAAACCTATACGACGAATCGCCGGGATTTCCATATGCCGGAAGTCGAATTAAAAGACACCGGCGACCTGTTGCATTATTACGAGCTTGTCGCATGTTTATTGGCTGGATGCTGGATTAGCGTCGCGGGGGCAACGTCCTCTGGTGGTCGTGCGCTCCTCCAAAAAAAGTGTCCAAATATCTATCGCGTGATTTATGATACGGACCAAAAATAGCCGCTAAATAAGCGGAAGATAAGAAGGGGGCTCCCCTTCGCACGACATGCGAGATTTGCGTCAGAATGCCTAAGATTACAACTGCTTTTCGGAAAACTGGTAATGCTGCACTTGGCGCTAGAAAATCGTTGCGAGACATCATAAATGGATTTGCAACCAGCTTGAAAAAAAAATAAACAGAATTCGTGTAATCCGTGGGGATACAATGGAAACGAGTGATTACCCTATAATCTAACTGCAAATGAAAACTCACTCAAACAGGACATTAACGTTTCTATGCAAACGAATTTAAAAAACAAATAAACAGGATATATAGTCTTTTGACATTGACATGCATATTTGTTCATACAAAATCCATGTAGTGTAGATTTACCCAAAACACCGTTTAACATTTCAATGTACAGTACATGGACATGAGTATTTTGGTACCCCAATTATACAGTGAAATCTGCTTAATTGGATCACGCTTAATCCGATCAGTCATTTTATTCGATCAAAACTTTCAGATAGGATGTTTTTCCTATACTGCCCTATGTTAAAAAAGCCGCTTAATTGGGTCATCCCACCGCTTAATTCGATCAAAGTGCCATGCTTCTACATACCGCAAACGGACGAAACAAGTTTGAGCAGCTTTCATACAAGCACGGACACGTTTGGACAACGCGCATGCGTGCATCTAAGCATCCAATGCATCAGCTACTGTAGCCTACTCAGATGGATTTTCTGCGTTATTTAGAAATTGAATTTTCCGCCATCGCAGCATTGAAGCAGGCATCATCAGAGATTATTTTCAACTTTTTTTATGTGATAAATATCATTTTAAACATATTAAAATGAATATAAAAAGGCACAAAACGATTAAATATATGTATTTTTGTTAAAAACAAAACAAAAAAACATAGCAAATTATTTTGATAGGGTCAATGTTTAGCGTGCTTATTGACATTCGTCGCTTATTTCGATCAAAATCGCTGGAACCAACGTGATCGAATTAAGCGGCTTTCACTGCACAGTATATGGATAGATCATTGAAGCTCCTAAACATGTACTAAAAAAACGTGGCAAGTACCAAGTACGCAAAAACCAAATTGGAGGTGGCACACCCCTGCCACCGCAGGGTTCCCATGCACTGCAGCTTCCTAACGTCACCGAACATATGGCTGCCAGTGTTTTTGTCACTACACGAGACCCCTAAAAAGGTGTGGGGACAATTAACGATAAAGATAAGCAAACAATAGGGGGTCTCGCCTGCAGCCCCCATGCGTTCAAGCGCACGGTATAAAGGTATAAAAAACAATGCGGATGAGATAAGCCATGGCCAGAGTCACAACAAAAGGATTTCTGGCGATTGTCTTCTTGCTTATCTGGCTTCTGTTTTATTGCCCTTGTTGTTTTCTCTTTTTATTCCTCATTAGGAAGGATTCCAGAGAAGAAAAACATGAATAAATTTCCAGAAAATTATACCTCGCAGGTATATCGTTCGGAGTATGCCCACACGAGAAATTGGTCTGGAAAAACAAGCCCCAATACGTTGGTTAGAAGTGTGTAGAGATATACGATATGTACTCATAATTGGTACAGGGAGTGCTGGCAGCTCGTTAGTAACATCGTCTTGCCATCCAATAACACCAATTCCGCCGTCTTTATGCCGGATCACGTCCTTCGCCATGACAATTATCATTAATGTGGGCATTTTTAACATAATTGGCAATCTCATTAGAAGCAATTCGCAGTTAGACGCTCGTGTATCGCACTTATAGATGTCACTGTCGATAACGCACCCATACATCGTCATAACGACTCGGGAAAAGAAGGGCACTAATAATGGCGCCTTCGCTGCCATTTTCCAATACAATTTTCGGCAATGATCACGTGTTTCAATCAGCCATTCTGCATTCACTGTCGGTTCAATCGTATTTCCTCTATAAGAAACGCGGACCATTCAGGTAGGAACACACCGAGGGAACAAATTGAAACGTGCATGCAGGTAGCCGAAACAGGAAACTCGGTTAATGAAACTGTAAACTCTTAATCTGGAATTTGAAACTGTAAACTCTTAATCTGGAATTTGAAACTGTAAACTCTTAATCTGGAATTTGAAACTGTAAACTCTTAATTTGGAATTTCTAATGCCACTGCTCGGAAACTTGCATTCCAGTTTCAGTTTCTGTTTCTTTGGTGTGTTTCTCTAAGAATAGGAGTTTTCGGCAATGATGTGTTTCAATGAGCCATTTTGCAATCACTGTCGTTTAAACATGCATATTCAGGAAACTGAAACCTATTTTCCGAAAATGGAAACTCGGTTAATGGAACTGGAAACTCCCAATTTGGAAAGCCAGTTGTTAATGCCAGTGCACGGAAACTTTTATTCGAAAACCAATTAAGTTTCAGTTTGTTTCCTTGACGTCTTCCCACCTTTATGAGCTCGAATGGGCATCTTCAGACCTTTAAGTCAGGTACATGTACTTGAGGAGAATCAATAATCACTCTAGGATATCGCAGTTTAAAAACCTTAACTGTACCCCTATTAAACATTAATAAAACGATGGCTCATAACATGCATAATATATACTTACATGCGCATGGTATGTTTAAATTTCACAACGGTTGCAGAAAATGTTAGACTTTTCAATGGATATTGTGATATGAATTTGCACATACATCACGTATCATGCACAAGTGTAAAACGAAAATATACAATAGGGGAACTCAAGAATGTAGTTCCACACCAGCAGTTGTGGCAGTAGCTAAGTGGTAGCCAATAGGAATGCCGGATTCTGTGTGACGCAAACGCACCTGCAGGCATTCTTATTGGTTTCCAAATAGCTACTGCCACAAGGCCCACAACTGCTGGTGTGGAACTACATACTTGAGTTCCCCTAATGTAGCCTACAGGTTTTTGCCATATTCCAATTCCATACATGCAAAAAAATGCGTTTGATACTGTAATTAAACAAGACTTTAACGTGATACTAAACACGAATTACAAATCTAAAAGTTAATAAAATGTCCCGCTCATGTCGCCGCAAAATTAAGTTTGACATGACCAGCTGATATGAAGTGTTGCATATACAGTAGAATGATTGCATACCATAGATGGTACTGGAATTATATTCAAAGGGTCCGCTATACAGCATTTAAAAAAAACAGAAGCTAAATTCGGGTAAATTAATGTGTCTAGTTCGCATTTCATTGACTTAAGCCTAATCAAAAGCGACGAAGTCAGACGAATAAAAGTTTCCATAAAAAAAAGTTGGCCAAAAGACAAGACGCTTCCAGGGCTTAAATATATAAATCTGTTATTTTCCGCTAAATTTTTTGGCACCGCCCGAGCAATTTGTTTGTTTGGATTTTGAAGAGGAAATGGCCCGGTTAAATTGGGCGCCTATAAACGCAGCAAAGAACCAAACATAAAACTCAGTCGAATATATCGCTTTTAAGCTGATTAAATATACATTCGATTTCTATTTAAGGAACTTTTGTTTACGACCGTTTTAGGCGAATTCCCCCCATTCTCTACATGTAGTTGCGAAAGCGGTACGGTTTTCGTGACCAAAATTAGCGAAATGCAATTACTGATATAGGCTTGGAAATCAATAATTAAATTCTAAACTTTCTCGAGCCTATAAACTCCTATGTTAGAAATAAAGCATAAGCTGCCATGAGGTAAAGCCCAACCTCATTATGTTTAGTTTCATCTTTTGAAAATGAAAGTAATTAAGCAGTAATCTTGAGCACAATTTTCAGTTCAGGTAAGGTTTCATATCTCATTTTTAGTAATCTTGTCTTGTCTTTATGAATTAAAGAAATTCTGATGTTTCAGCCGTTTACCAAATGTATTGCTCGTATAAATACACGTTTTTTAGTTTGAGCATAATTCTCAGAAGACCTGCTGAACATCTTAAAAAAAACGAAACATCCCAAATTAAAGGATCTTACAATAGTATTTTTCGTATTAGCATAAAGAAAATAACAAACTTGTTTAATAATTTGTTTACGTAATTTTCTAACGGCTATATTTGATAGTTTTACGAATTTTTTAAGAAACTTAATCAGTTTTATTAACCGTCGTTATTATTTTTTCCATTACTTCTACATTTTATAAACACTGTAACTATACTTTTGATAATTTGATCAGTGTAAGGCACTTTGCTGTTTATTCATTGCATTTCTGAGAAATGAAGAAATATTTCTTTATAATTTTACTAGGGTATACATTTACAATATCACTACAAATATATATTTTTTTAAATATTTTTCTTTCAATTTTCTTACAAAATACTAAATATTAACTATGGTTTCAAGTGAAATAAATTTTCTTGAATGTCGATAATTCCATTTCAAAAACTACAATAAAAACGTCACAACTTAGAATATGGTCTCCGAAAGTAAAACCCACATTCCAATATCGTAAAATATACTGCAACCAAAAAAGTTTGTTTCATTCATAGAAAAGTTTGTTTTATTCGTAAAAAACCAGACATGTTTGTTTTATTCGCAAAAAAACCGAAAAGTTTGCTTTATTCACAAAAAACAGAAAAGTTTGCCTTATTCACAAAACGTAGAAAAGTTTTTTTATTCACCAAAACCAGAAACGTTTATTTTATTCATAAAAACAAAAAAAAATTTCTATATTCACAAAAAATCAGAAAAGTTTTTTTATTCACAAAAAGTGTTTTTGAGAATAAAACGAACTTTTCTGGTTGCGGTATTTTACGGTGTTTATTTGATAGTTCAATTCCAACATGCACATTCCAATGCAACAATTTCAACATATTTCATTAATGTACATTTTCGAGACACTCTATTCCGCAAAATTCGCCACGTTGAGTGCGAGCAAAAATTTCGAGAATTCGGACCCCCTAGGGCCATATTTGAACAAGAAAGAAGGACTCACAATAAGCTATATACTATGAAATTACTCGTTGTTTTATGTAATGAAAGGCAGCAAAGCCCGTTTTAAAATGAAATCAAAAATGCGTCAATATTGCGTTTGCGCATCGCAAATAGTATCATATTCAGACTGCGAGCACTGAAAGAAACATCATTACAGCATTTCCATTGGAGATTGAATCAAATTCTTCCAAAACAATTGTTGTGTTTGCATGCAGTTAAAGGTTGGGAAGAGGGAAAAGAATCCTTCGCATGCATTTTTCATTACTATCATCTTATATTTAAAGCCAAGTTTAAGTTTCAATTTGCTTGTTTGTTGTTTTTCTATTTGTCTCTGCTCGCAAACTTCCATTCGTGATAGCATAAATGAAAAAAAAAAGCAGGATAAATTTGTGCAGACAGCGTATCGACATTAAGGTAAAATGGAAAACAAATAAAAGTGAGATCAACGCATTACGAGAATGGCCACAGGCAAATCCATATTATTTTCGCGCAAATACTGTAAGTCTTCAAGTAAAATAATGGAAAAAGCATTAAGAGTGACCTAGCAAAAAAAAATGCACATACACTGTACATGTTTTACAAATGGTAATGAACTCTGTGCTGTACCAGCGACGGTAAAATGTCAATAAAGTGGAAACTCGTTAAGAAGAACTGCTTTATACGAATTTTCGATAGTACGAACTCATTTCCAGCCATCTCTGTCCTACAGGGTATATGCAATAATAATGTTGATTTCTTCGTTTAAGACGAATTCCGAATTAGGATTTCACACATGTTCGTCTAAAACGATTTCTTTCCGAATTCGGATTTCACAAATGTTCGGCTAAAACGAATTCCTTTTCGACTTCCCAAGATTCGCACTATATGTTGCATGCGTTAAAACAAATTCAACAATATGAAAGTTATAAAAAAATTATACACATGAACGTGGGTAGGATTTCATCCAAACTTCCATGAAACTTTAGTTCTTATTGTTGAAATCATGTTTTGTCTTACTTTTGATACTGTAATGTAAGCTACGATTTAAACGAAAAAACTTTGTCGTCCCTTGAAATTTGTCTTAACGAGGTTCGACTGTACAATTGTACATCATCATTCACTATCACTTAAGAATGGCACACACCTCCCTTTCTTATCTCCAGAATAAACCTGTCTCCCAATATATTTGAGAAAACCAAACAAAAATCAAATTTAAATATTCTTACCTGTAATTCCTGTAAAATGACCATTTTTTTAAATTATTTTTCAAACAATGGTGGAAATTACATTGAAATCAGTGATTCAAATCTAAATTTAATCATTAAAATCAGTTAAATTTAAACTCATTTTTACCATCAATCCAATGATGACGCTCCTGAGAGCAACGGAAATTCGTTTGTTAGTTTATCGAGTACTATTTAACGACGCCATTAAGGGGAATTAGTAATTTAGTACCCATTTAGGCGGGAAATACATAAAAATTCCTACGTTAATTTCCAACACGCCTTATCAAAATATTGTAAATTAATTCCACGAATCATTACATTGAAAACCTGACAAAGGTAAACAAATTTCCTGTATTTTATTTTTTCGGAAATTAGGTCCCCTTCAGGAAACTGTTCGTAACCTAGAGGTCTGGAAACGGGTCTTTGAAACGTATAATTTTCACTTAACTTAGAAGTTGTTTATGGCCGCTCTACCAGGTATTGTAACTAGTAATTACGTCCAGGTATGACTAACAATACATTGAAAAAAGTACAAAAAAAATGGTGCAAAGCGTACAATTGAGAACAAAAAATACTTCCTTTTTGAGGGAATTTCAACAAAAAAAAACAGTCCATATCTTTCAACCGCTTTATATATTACATACTGCAATGACTCGGAATTACATAGAAGCTCGGGTGCATTATATACAGCTTCGTATATTTCAAATGGTCAAATGGCCTTCAATCAACATCCACTTATTTGGCAATATACACTGTATTTTAAAATGCAATGTTCTCAAGCAAAATTCCGCATCTTTAAGTATCTCTTGTTTCCAAGTTGTGCAAAAAAAGATACCTTAAAAAGGCACGCAGAAAGCAACTGAAGAAGGGTCCAAAGATTTCATCTGAGATTAACGCCTTAAAGCACATTTTTTTTTCTTGTAAAAAAAAATCTTAGCATGAAACCCCTTGAAAGAGTGTTGTCCTCTTCAGTGCGCAGAATTGCACGCACCTATATTTTTGGCAAATATAAAAGAGCTTATCTTCTGGATATGTAAATTTCATTTCATTCATTCTTGGGGACATTGAAATTTTAAAAGAGGATAGCGAAAAGCCCTTGGGCACAAACCGGTATCGCACGGTATAACGCACCGAAAGGAAAATACGCCTTTCATGTTTGGACCCTTCAAAGGACGAAAATATGTGCATTATGTGGAGTTGAAAATCCTCGAAAAAAGACTTCAAAGAAAACCTTTTGAAGGAAAGTGGTTGCCGATTGCTCGAGTCTTCGTTAATGATATATTAGAACATTAAAAAAACCCATTTGAAACCCTGGAATTTTTAATATTTTATTGAAGAAAGTATTCTATCTATAAATACACTTCATGTGTATATATTGCACTTCAAAGTTGCTTAATATTCCCATGCATTTTTAAACTTTATTTTTTCACAATTTTCACAATTCCATAAAGTGCTACCAAAACTCTTAGATGTTATCATTAATTTGTTCGCTAATTTTCCACTAACCAGTATTTAAATATACCAATAAGGAATATACCTCGTCAAGAGTCAATTGATGTTTCGCATGAGTACAGAGACTACCCTAAAATTAATCACGTTGTTATAACTAAAAAATGTGAAAACTTATTTTGGGGAGATTATTATTTTTTCGAGTTTTTGTAGCCAATATAACCTAATAGAAACAAGAAGTTAAATAATGTTTTTATCAAGAACGTTATTTTCATAAATCTTTTCACAAAATCGTTATTTCTATGAACCTTTTAACAATACGTGTATCATTATTTTTAAACAATCCAAAAATGCTCATTTTTATAAGATATTCCAAATATCATTATTTTTATAATCTCTTCCGAAATTCTTTATCCTTATAGACTCCCCAAAATCATTATTTTTATAATGTTTACACAATATCCTTATTTGTATAACTTTTTCCCCAATATCAATTTTGTAAATGGAAATAGTCCATCATTTCTTCGCTATATTTACTTCCTTGTCTCATTTAGTTTCATCAATTTTTTTATATTATATTTCATATTATATCGTAATGCTTTTTTGATTTCCTAGAAAGTTATGTTGGATCACAAGAGTAGGTCACGTATTAGTAATAGTCTATTCTCATCTTTATACTTTCATTTAAAACTGAACAAATTATAAATTAATCCGAAATGATTGAATTTTGCAACAACAATGATTGGTTGTATAACAACAGATTTGTGATAACATTCAATATGTAAAATCTGCAGTAAATTGCAATAATTAAACGTCGGTTTAAACCCCCGATAACCTTAACGACGACCCATGCAACCGTTATTTTGCAAATTAAAATTCTTCTATATTTAAACATTTATTCTTTATTGGTGAATTGTTTTATGCCACAATTGTATGAGCGCATTATTCGCATGCCAAATGATATTAAATCCACGGTGGACAATTTAGCATGCCTGTAAAATCCCTTAATCCCAAATTGGTGGTCATAAATGGTCAAAATTCATATCGCGGCTTATGCGAAGCCAATCCACTCCATGCATTATTTCTTCATAAATATTCAAATTGGAAAACTTTTCAACAAAAGGGAGGGGAAGGGGGGGCGGAGTGTTATGTCCATTAGTCAACAATATCAGATAATATAGACTGTATATTATTATATCGTACCACCTTTTGATATCAAATAATGCCAATATTGGATTAGAAAAGTATGGTCTCGTATTATCCGAGGTATTTACAGGGTTACCGCAAATGTTCAATTATTTTCAGACCACTTTCAAAAACGTTGATTTTGTCAAAGGAAAATATTACAGTACGGAAAATTATATTTTTGTTATTCAAAAATAGGCTTTAATTTTTCCAAAAAACAAAAAAAACAATATATATATACATACATGTATATATAGTATACCGTATATATGCAACTTCCATGTTTATCCAAACTTTGTTAGTTTTACACGCTGTGCATTTTCACAAAATACATGTATATACAGTGTACATGTACCCAACTGAGCTCCAGATTTAAAGTAAACGATCCTTTTTCAAAAAATATTTCAGAATTTATATTTTTTCAAATACATGTACATGAACAAGTTTATTTCAGAAATCCTGCGGCTTTCTTAAATTATCTAATACTGTTTGAAATCGGCGAAAATATTCCAATGTAGCCTAAACCACAGTACATTCATGCTAATTTTAGTTTAGAAGGGAGCCACATTTTCAGTCCTGCCGATCCTCCATAATTTCTTACAAGAATCATATCTAATTGGAATTCAAATTTCTAAGAATTTCATAAATCACCGATGTTATTAATGCATGGACTTTACGCAGATTTCGTCAGCATGCATATATCACGTGACATTTCATTCATTCCATTAGTGAAAATGACCCGGAGGCAGTGGCGAGGAACGTTGTTGATTCGATGAAAATATCACATGATGTAGCCCCATACGTAACTCTGCATAAGGTCCATTATTATACATGTACATGTATTATAAATTTCAGAGAATATCCACAAACTAATCAATCTCCAAAGTACATGTACATGCACGCATATCGCAATAGCTGGCCCCTCAAACGGTTGCCAGCGCCATCTGCGACCGTTTCCCATCGACGAGAGCCTATTGGCGCACATCATCCATGCAGCATGGGATTATACACTTAACAGTGTACTGCCAAACAATATAAACGCGAGGACTTCAATATGCAGAGTCAACAGAAGTTGATGCACTTTGATTTCGCAAATATTTGAGTAAAAATTGATTTCCAAAAAAAAAGTGAATGACTTCGATTTTTAATAACGCTTCAGCCTCGCGCTCAATGCTGCTTAGACGTATACAAAAGCCAAGTCCATCGGAGTATTTACGAGCCTTTCGCATCCATATCTTCAGCAGTCAGCCAGCCGTCTATACACTGGCAAGTCTGGCATGTTTAAATAAACATAAACCACCTTTAAATGACCATTTATTTCGCGTGTCCAATCGATAACGCCTATAGCCGTGCCTTTTGCCAACACGCTGACACAACATTGGGAGAAATGCAGCATTTAACCTAATTTTGCACTAACGATGAATTACGCATTGCATTACCGTCTATTATAACAAGGCCGCGCATTCGGATATTAACATTAATACACCAGAGTCGAGTTTCGCAATTATACAAATATGTTACCACTTTGTGGTTTAGGTGCCTAATGGCCAACATAATTGATGGCTGCTAACCATGGAACTGAAGTGATCAAAAGCTTCACAACGCAGAAATTGGTTGACGAAACTTGCTTCAGAAACATATTATATCCGTTATTCCCCCATCCATTTATTGAATTGCGACATGATTGGTACGTTCCTTTCGCCAAAATGTTTCCCAAATAAAATTTTGGCATGATCTCACGAGGGAAAAACAGCACAATTGACCTTATGCGGTTCTCGTCAGCATGCAAGCACATACATCACGTGACATTTCATTTATTTCATTGGCGAAAATTGCAGATACACGTTCGTTTAGTTGTCGATTCGATGAAAAGAACACGTGATGTAGCACCATATACGTCATATACGTAACTCTGTGTATAAGGTCCATTCAATTGGAGAAGTACGTTTTCCAAATTGACACGCGAACAGCGCAATTTAAGATATATCGAGCGCATATTGTTAGTCTATTATTCGGGATAAACATTTACTCAGACAGAAGCTTTATGATTGGCACTTTTGACAATCGTGAAGTCACATTTTTGCGTAACAGGAATGCATTAGTTGGCTTAAAAACGGCGAAAATTTTAAATTGTCTATTTTTTAATCCGTGACATCACGACTGCCATGGTGCTCGTGAAGCAACTGAGTGCCCCTATTGTATTTCGATCGCTGCGAATTGTGCCAATCATTTTATTTGTCACGCAAAACGTGCGCATGCAGTACGATTACAAAATGATTTGAATGTATTCTTATCTATGCAATTATTGCAATTATCCGTATATTTCTTCTATACTGTATAAATTTGTCCTTCATGATGGAAAAAAAGTCTTCGAATACCCACGCAAACATACTGTATGTGACATAAACATATGTATCAAACACGAACATTCGATGATGTTAATAATGTCTGACAAGTTTCCAATCAACAGAAACCTAGCTCAAGCAGATCATTGAAAAAGTTGACCTTCAAATACTAAGCAAACCTTCTTGCATACAGCCAAACTGTATAGAGAAACTTTCCAGCTGCCAAAACATTGGTAAGAAAATGCAGAAAAATGCAGTTTTTTTTTGGTAAAATGTGACTGAAAAATCACGAATCAACATTCAACCTACAACGCATCGCCCACTTGACTTCGAGTCCACAGAAACATAATCCCTTATCACAACACCGTATGTTCATCGTGAATCTTACAAGACCAACCCAATGTAAAAAGTAAAAAAAAATCATATAACATATATACATTGTATTAAAGGACTTAATTCTTTTGCAGAACACGTCCATAGATTAGAACATTTAACTGATTGCATGGATGTGTCGAAACAAGCACATTAAATGCTTATACAGTACGTCTTAACGTGTTAATATACAACCAAGAAATCCTCCAAAATTACAAAACAAACATCGAAACTCCCTAAAGTTTCTATAAATGACGAATTAAACAAATATAGGTCCTTTAAATCCTGCTTCTGTATACGCAAAACAAACATTTACAGCTACAGTTCAGGACGGTCCAGGACATTATAATTTCCCCAAAAGTGTTCCTTCAATCGTACAGAAAGTTCCCTGTAAATTACATTGAAACAGTTCAGTCTGCCACTAAACGAACAACATCGCGTTTTCGAACTTTGAATTTGAGTTTAAAAAACGCCAACTCCTGAAATTTTCTTAACTTTTCTGGAAAAAAAAAGTGCGCTAAAAATATACGCTAAAGACCAGAACAGATGCGCAGACAAGATTTAAGTGAGAAGTTCAAAGCCCTTAGGCCTACCTGCGCATTTTTCAAAACCTGTAATTGTAAAGTAGCCTTCTTAAATGGAGGTAAATAAACCTTGTGTCGGCAAAAAATACTAAATAACCGATTGGTTTGGAGAATATTGCCGCCAAATAGCCGAAAAGTACACGCAATAGCGAAACTGAAAACTTTTTTCGAATTCCAAATCATGCTCAAAATGCATCATCAAATTGATGCGGCAATATATATAACATGATAAACTATTTTTTTTTTACCAAATTTACAATTTAGCAGCGATATAAAAACATAAATGCGAGTAATGAGCATGTTTAGCCATGCAGCAATTCTTTTATGGTAAACTACCATCAAATTCTTGCGCACAAGCATACCATTTTGCACTTTTTTTTTAACGTGTTTACCAAATTCACACCAGAACACGATTCGTATATGTCCGCAACATCGTGTGCGCATGCGTGTTTTCAACTTGTCAATTAATGTATACTTTTACGTGTTTTTCAAATAATAGAACGATAGGATTGTATGTAATTCACAGAAAACCACCAACGAAGCGGTGCAGAGGGATCGAAAAACGAAACATAACACTGCAGTTCATAAGTGAGACAAGTCATAAATCTTCAATTTTTGGTTTAAAACGGTTTATTAACTCGAGTAAAATGAAATCGAGCCATTCGACAAAAACGACACAGCTCATCACATTTTCGATCAAATGACAGTGTTGTCACTTTGTTTTGTCATGCATTACAACTCGTTACAAAACGTAAAATATAATTGAGTTGTGTCACTTCTGAAGCGAGGGTGCGATATACACTGAACATGCCGTGTATTTTCCAAGATCATAACCCCGAAGAGAGTATGACAAAACATCCTTTAATTTTGATGTCAATTTCTTAAACCATTAATCATAACTGAAATACAATACATGTAAGTACTGTATGTCATAATGCAAAACGCAGATTTAGCCCACGTGGAAACAACGTAAATATTAAATATCTGAGCAGCTGCCATCGTGCACAACATATAATTTCGTCTCACTGAAGTGCAAATTTGGAGAACACGTGTTCAAAACACGTTAAGGGACAAGGTTTAAAATGTAAATGGGCCCTTTCTCAAATCGGTTGGCATCGACATAGAAAGAATCAAGGTCAATAAACATCGCAAAACCATCAAAAACTCACAAACTCATTTACGAATGTAATTCTCCCAAGTTTGCACAGTAAATATCTTTTTTACTCATTTCAAAAAAGCATCTCGCAAATTAATAAGCACAAAGTTGGTATAGCCTACAACATGTTCTAATTCTAAAAATTATCCTATAGTGGGGAAATTCCCTTTTCAGCGAATTTCGGTAAACTCTGTCACTGGAAACACGTACACGTAAGTCAAATCAAAAACTTGCCCATGCAACATGATGAATTCTGCGCCACCCCATCCCGCAAAACGACGAACGATATTGGAGATTTCAACTCACCGATCGCCATGCACGCAACGTCGGTTCGGGCACCCCGACTGTCGTTGTCAGTTCGTCGCCGCCAGTGGGGCGCTCTCGTCGGCTGCACAGGTCGAGGGTACGCACGTTATCAAGCAATCCGAAAAGACGACCGGAAAAAACCAAAATTTCACTCAGGTTTCACCAAAAATAAAAAATAAAAAAAGAACGCAAACGACAAAAAAATCGACGATTTTTCACCGAAAAAAAAAAAAAAAAAACAACCAAACATCCGCGAAATTTTCCCAAGTTGTGATCGACGGGCGACGCGTCGGACGAAAAACACGTGCGAAAACGCGATGTCAACCGGCGTTATCTTCGACCCGATGATGGGCTTATCAAAAACATGACTTCAATCGGCTTATCAAAAAACAGGATTGCTATGAAAATCTCAGATGAAATAATACGGCGTTATCAAACTCGCCTATTTCAAAATCTGTCGTTCGATCAATCGTTGGCTCGTGGGGCAAAAAAAAGGCCGCTCGAGAGCGCAGAACTTCCGACCTTTCTCGGCCGAGCGCCAACGATCAACTGAACGCGCGCTGCGTTCGGTGCTGCGATTGGACTGAGAAAAGCCTCAACCGAAATAGGAGTAGATTTCCCAGCGAGAGGAGTAGATTTTTGCCACGCGCGCTTCGATCGCTGTTGGTTTCATGACCAGAGTTCCGGCTAAAACTCGGGTCGTAAATTAATTCTTGAAAATCTGAAATTCTTGCTTCGTATTTAACAATCGGACACCAATTTGCGTATAGTAATTGCGATGTTTTTACGAATGCGAAAAGCATGAAACCCAAACAGAATCCATGAAATCTTGAAGTGTTAATTTTGATTACATATTTTTGTATAACAACTTCTACTGAGTCCAGAAATATCCTGTAAACCCGAGCAACCCGTCTTCAGCCGTTAAATCCAAATTTCCAATAATCTAAAATCATTCGTCCAGCATATGTTTCACTTGTCAACTAACACCCAGCCTAACCAAAAAACCCAAACAACTTAAGCACGAAAAACTCAAACAATTCTTTCTATATTTTTATAATTGTCCAGTCATTCCTGATGAGAAATGCCAGTCAAATCAAACAACTCTTATTATATTTTTGTAGATGTTCATACATTCCTAATAAGTCATGGCAGTAAACCCAACCAGCCCAAACCACTATTTTTATATTTTTATAAGTGTCCCTTCATTCCTGATGAGAAATGCCAGTCAATTCAAACAATTTTTATAATTTTCTAGGTAGGACTATATATGTATTCATTCCTCGACTCAACATATGTAGTCAGCCCAACAAACTCAAATTACTCTTTTTATATTTTTATAGGGGTTAATCCATTATTAATATGTCATGGAAGTCAACCCAACTAACCCAAACAACTTTTTTGTATTTTTCTAGATACATGTATGTATACATTGCAAATGAGAAATCCAACAAACTCAAACAACTCTTTCTATATTTTTATAAGTGACTCCATTCATTCCAAATGAGACATGGCACTGGCAGTAAACGCAACCAATCAGAACTATTTTTATATTTTTTAAAGGTTTGTAGTCATTCCTAATGAGAATGTCCAGTCAACCCAAGAAATCTCAATTTTCTATATTTTTATAGGTATCCTTTCATTGATAATAAGACATGACAGGCAACCCAACAAATCCAAACATTAACTCTTCCAGTTTTAAACATGCGCAAGTAGCTTGACCGGAAGAGCCATATCACAGCATTCCCTTCGTAAGTGACCAGTAAAAAAACCAAAGGAAACCCAAGAAATCCATGGAAAAACTACAGTAGTTGATTTGGCAATGGCAATAGGAAAATGTCGAAGGCAGCAGATCTACTCCTTTCGGAGTAGTTTTCCCTTCCTCGTCAGTAGGAGGCACCTCATGCCTTTCGTAAGGAGAGGAACGAGGCCGCGCAAGAGCTGCGCTGCCATTGGTGGAAATTCGGTCGTTCGTCATCGGGTTCCGTCGACTCCCGTTGTCGAACCCTCGTCGAAATTAGTTAAATACCGAATTAAAAGCCGGTCGTTTCCTTCCAATT
>JAQGAO010003197.1:0-17602 GCA_034697705.1 Ommatoiulus sabulosus | reverse complement strand
CCAAAATTTGAAAAGGGATTTTTTGGTCTCCCCGGGGTATAGTGCCATGCCGTTATTTGCGCGGGAATACGGTAATGATGATATCGATGCCCGATATTTGATACTGCATTCTCTTTGAAGACAATTTCCCCTCAAGAAAATGGGTCACATAGAGAAATTAACGTTAGATTAGAAAATAATTAATGGCTGGCCCAAGTTCTGTGATAATGATTAACACCTGCTGGGAAAATTGCAAAATGCATTAGCCGTCATCACGTTCAGGCTGCTAATTGACTCGTTTTTACACACGTGTATACGATTTGACACGATTACAATCATGATTGCTCATGTGCTATACGCATGGTTAGATCATTCGCTGATCGAAAACTTGTAAATTACTGCTAGAAATATCTTGAAATGACCACATGTCAACGACATCTGCGAAACAGATTCCTCCGTTTGAACATCGATTGAAACAATCCACAAATCCATGGATCACGAGACAAAATATGTTGCAGTCATATTTCAATTTTAAAACGTGATTAAATAATGTAGATGCCTTAATTGATCATATTTCATTAACTTGTTCAAAAGGTACTGTGTTTCGTTAAAGTGCACGCTGTTCCTACACTGTAAATCAAGGGCGTCTTGAAACAGGATGAGTTTTATATTAGTAAGACTGAAACCTTCATATTCACAAGAATAAAATGCGATATTTTGCTTTATTGGTGACAAATGCAACTTCAATCTAATTTTAAGTTGACTAATCCAATGAAAAATGAAACTTCCATCTTGTTATTCGATATCTTGATTTGCGAAGTATTAATCTATTTGGTATGACATACAACCCCGTATAACGCCTACAGGGACTTGTTGATACAGTATTGCTTACGCATGACTCTATCAGAGAGTGAATGTTAATGATTTTTCCATCCGGTTTCGTTTCAGGAAGTATTTCGCTGGTCGTTTTTTTATGGCTCCATTTGACGTCGTCCAGCGATAAGCCCAATCACCATTCGGGGAACAACGCATGGCGCCAACGTGATAGTAGCGTCCCCTCGTGGCTGGTTCGTAACTTATTGACGTCCGCGAAGGGCCTTTTTGACGCCTCCATGCTGTACGATTTGAATCAGAAATTGGCGTACGAAAACTGGACGTGCTTGAATACGTCGACTGTACCGTCCACTCCAATCTGCGTTTACGATCCGCTGGACGACAGCTTCGTGTCCGTTCAGCTTTTATCAGATGGCGTTTGGGAGCCTCGGATGACGAGATTATTTTTGAAAGCTTTGAAAAAATTTCCGAATGCCCTAGTGGTGGACCTAGGGGCCAACGTAGGTTATTACACCCTATTAGCCTCCAAATTGGGACACCGAGTAATAGCCGTTGAACCCATGATGGACAGCGTCTTCCGTCTGCAGAAAGCGGCTCAATTAGCCAGAACTGCCCATTTGGTCGCCATGATACCGAAAGCCATTTCCGATGTCCACGAACTGGTCACATTTCGCTACAAAATAGGCAACAAGGGCGGCACCAGCGTACGTCCGGTGGCCGCAGGCGAGATCAGCGACATCCTCAGCAAGGACAAAAACGGAATCGTAAACACGGTAACCATGGACGATCTCGTGACCATCGTATGCAATTCGTGCTCACTGACCATCATTTTGAAAATAGATATTGGTAAGCGAGGATGGCGCCGCCATGAAGCGCCGTATAGTCTGTTTTACCATTGCTTTTGACAGATGACGCTTAAGATAATAATAGAACAAATAAAATAAAGACTTCAGGGAACCCTGAAATGTCACAAAATCCATTTATTGTTGGATTAGTTGCATAGAATCGTCATATAGGCATTACCAAGTAAGGAACTAAACTAAACTTCTAAAAAGGTACAATTATTACCACTTGAAAAAAACTTGGATTTTTATTGTCTAAAAAAATATCTAATTTAGACAATAATACCCAAATAAGCCCAAAATATTCGATTGAGAATAATTCTCCATCAAACATTTTAATAAGCAAGAAATTAATTTTTTGTTACTACTATTATTTAAAACTAAAAATATAAATGCCGCTCATCAATAACAGCTGTTACTACTATTATTTAAAACTAAAAATATAAATGCCGCTTATTTGACAATAATAGTCAAATGTAGGAAAGGCTTTTAGGAATTTAATTTATTCCAACGTTGTAATTATCGGAACAAATTTAGTATTCGCCATTATAATTAATCACTGTATGACCCATATGCCTGAAATCCGTGAATTTGAATCATGGATTTGCTAGAATTTATCCTTCGCAAAAACTTTTAATTTATCTCCAACGTGAAGATGTGAATTGAAGGATGCTAGATACGAGTGTACCTTAAGGGTTTTATGACGTGTCATCAAGTCAGATGATATTGCAATCGAACAGAAAATTGAATTCCGGTTCTTTTGTGCAATCTACGAGCTCGTTTAGAATTCAGCTTTCAACCTAACGTCATCATCGAGGGTATAAATGACATATACATGTAAATGCAATTTTTTAGTCGTTACCCTAAAGGGGACTGAAAAATGTCTAGAATTGATTGGTAGGTTGTCAAGTCCATGGGCTATATGATATTAAAAATGTATTGATTTTTTTTCCACAGAGGGCTATGAATGCAAAGCGATGGCATCTTCGAGACAATTCTTCACCAAACATTTCGTCGCTTACGTATTCATGGAGTGGGAAACGATGTTTCGCAACAGACATCGCTACGGATCGCCTTGTCAATCGTCCCATTTGCAAATCACGACAGATTACTTGACCGCTCGGGGTTACGAGCCCTTCGCTGTTCAAAACGGCCGGCCATTGGATATTAAACAAAGCGCCACCAACTGGAGACTGGGGGATGTCTTGTGGGTACATAAAACTGCACCGAGATTACCCGTTGGAAGGTGAATGAATGCTGGACGCACCAGCGATGGATTGGAAATCAAAATAAATGGGTAAGAAATTGTGGTTAAAACTGCCGTACTGACCAGATGCGAGACATGGTAGCGAACAAGGTGAATTTTGAAACGTTTCCCATAGTCTCTCGTAGTCTCCAGTAATAAAAATTGTGTGACTGTTTGATCGAGATACGTCTAATTTTTAAACTTTATCGTCCCTCCAGGCAAAAGGTACAATCAATTTTAAACTACAGTGTGGTATATTTGTAAACCACGTTCTATATATATAGAGGGTCAAATGCAGTAAGTCCATTTAAAAACCATTAACTTATTCCATTTGCACTATGATTAGATTACTTCCCATGTTATTAAAGCAATTTAAACATTTAATTCCTTCAATTTGCTTGTTTTTACCTAGCGGAATTTCCAATGAACAGTTTCAACGATTATCCCAAATGGTCTGATAAACCTTATTTAATTAACTGATCAAAATAGACTGAATTTGGTGCAAAGGATGCAATTAAGTTAACATTTCATTCTTACCTGTTGAGGTCCAAATTCGAGCGCCATAACTCTAGTGATACTGTCCAATGCAGATTTACAAGCACAATAAACTGTATGGTTTTTTAAACCTACTAAAGATGCTTTGCTGGAGACATTCACAATTGCACCGCCTTGACCACGCTGCAACATTCCTTTAATAACCACCTGCAAACATCAATGTATTTAATTCTTTGCCTGTTATGTGTATATTTATTCCATATTTACCAAATTGTTTCGTAACTTTTCTGACCTGAGAAACATTGATGACAGCTTTTACGTTAACTGCTATCAAGCTGACAAATAAATAAATTGTTATTCATAAATATAGTCTATGTGCTTTGTAACAAATTTCAGAAATTAAAGTATTTCGTGAAAACAAAACTGCGGTCATACCCATCAACGTCTTCAGGCTTAATCTCCAAGAATGGCTTGACCGAAGTGATGGCGGCATTGTTGACCAACAAGTGCACATCACCAATTTTTTCCAGGGCAATTTTGGTAGCATCCCAATCCGATAAATCGACACAAACCGTTTCAAGCCCTGATGGACACTAAAAGTTTATTAAGCCTTCATTTATTTTTGTTTGTTTTTGAAATGGATTGAAATAAACTTTTTTGACAGAAAGTAAATTTCATTTAGAGCATTTCAAATGTTAATTTATTATTAAAAAATAAATTAACAAAAAAATTGTTATGCCATTGATGCACAAAAGTAATAAGCAAAACTGCCACCAGGGGAGGTTGCATCACAAAATGGCGACTCCATAGTAGACAATTTTTATTATGGAAATTGCACACACATCTCAAGCAATTTCCAAACTTGAGTTTCCGACATCAATGTTATAATACAATTACAACTTAGACGTGTAAAAAATAAAGTACGGAAAAAACTATTGTAATATGTAATATTCCTATATAACTACCTCATGTTTTAAACTTTCTAAGTGTACTTCCGTCTTGCTGACCGCTACGACGTGGGCCTTGCATTGTATAAGTTTTTTCACCACAGCTCTTCCTATACCTTTAAAATTAATTAGATTACTTAATTAAAATAATTATTTAATATAGTTAATTAATTAAAATAGTTTTCTGCATCAAATGAGACGTGGCGCCAAACTTTGGCAATCAATACAAGTTTGTAGATGTATTAAATATCGAGGTCACGTTTTTCGTTCTGTGCGTCAATCTCGAATGAACTTGAATGACCCCTCTTTTAAGTACGTTGTATGAGGCCAGACGGGGGACTAAACACTTTTAAATTGAATGTGAACCAATTTATATAAGCATTTATCGTAGATTGTCAAAGCAATTTCATGAATAAAATACACACCTTGACCAGCCCCAGTCACCAACACACGTTTTCCAGAAAACTCAATTTCCATTATTTCTCGATAAATTCGAAATAAAATCGTTTTAAATCTCGCAAACCAGGAAACCTTATATAAGAAGTGGGCTTATAACATGGTTGGGATAAAACAGTTCCTAACTAACTAGTTTATGAACGCGAAACACGACGGCGTAAAATGAAATAAGGATATACTTTAGTATTTTAACAAGTTATTTGATCTACTGTATATCGGTGTAATTTTTTCGGTTTTATTAATTATTACAATTCAATTCAAGAATTAATTATAACTGTAGCTTATTTTTATTTGGGAAATTTGCTTCTTTGGGGAAAAATTGAATGTGAATAAATATTTAAAGGTTGTAGTCATCTGACAGCATTACTAAAGTTGTTTCCCAGAATGCCGCAGTTTTAAAAAAAAGACGCCAGTAGTTCTTTTAAATTATGCTTTATTCACGCTTATTATTTAAATTTCATGCACCAATATATATAACTATAACTTATATTTATATTATTTACCTATCGAACATCGGCGTTATCGACCGTTGATTAATTAAGAATTAGTGTCACTTAAGTGGGGAATTTGTGGATATAGTAAACAAACAGCATTGTGCTTCATTTCCCAGGGTCCAAATCTGTCTAACAAAACAATCCAAATATTTTCTTCGCATTTGTGATTGAATATTCTGATTTGATTGTGTGATTAATTCATGTAAAGTATTTATTATGTTTGTTATTTCATGTTCAGAAACAGAATCTCACATTTAGAAGTATAAAATTTTGCCTTTCGGTAAGAACTACGACGATCGAAGTATGATATAGTTTGTCGTTTAATTTACAGCAATTCGAATTAATACTCCTTTCGAATTGAAGAACATCACCAAGGGTTTTTAGGTAATTAAAACTGGTTTTCGTTAGTATTTATTTAAGCAGGAACTTAGGACTTCCTGAATTAACTACGTTACCAGGTATCTAATACGATAAACTACAGTATCTGGGTCTGTAGGTCTTGGAGCACAGCAGAAGATCAGAGGGGAGCAACTATGGAGAACAAATACCTTTGATTGTGAGGGGCAGGCTAACTCCTTTATTTGACCTTACCTAAGGTAGCCACTACGCGTTACGATTTGGTCACTAGTTTACGTTCATTTTGTTACAAGCCTTCGCTAGACTTGGTATATATTTACGCTCAGTAGCCTATGCGTGCCAAGCCTGCAGTATATTTGCAAGTGTATTTCGAGCCACTTCTACAATTAAGATTTCGATTAATTAGGAGACTTTTATTGAATTTCCTTTGGATTCTGGATGCATTTTAAAAATGTTCACATTCATGTATTCTAGGTGTCGATGTTATTCACATATAGATTGATAGTGATTTGATAAATGTAATGTACTAATTATATCTGATGTTTTTCCAGTGAATACAGATGCCAGATATAAATCTAATAATGACTTCAGTGGACTGTTAACAAATATGGATCCGTACATTTACTTTAACGCATGCCAGGTGATGAAACCGGCTTTACTGTTTCTGTTTTCTTTGGCTTGGAGCTCACGATTACGAATACCAATTATTTTGACTGTTGGATTTATGGCATTGGATGTGCGTATGCGATTGGAAATCAACTTAAATATCCACGAAGGCGATGATGATGGTGGTGAGGATTGATATTCACATACATTATGTGATGCTACTTTCAAATGTGCCGTGAAAAAAAAGTCAAGTTATATCATGGAAAAGCAGAAGTGAATTGTGCAATTTCTGATTCAGCCCTTACTTGGTAATGATGAAGGTGCGCCATAAATTGTTTCGAAATTTGCAACAGTTTAAAAATTGGACTTGAAGACTTAATGATTTATGAATTGAATGTTGTTCAGGTTTTTGCACCCATGTAGTCAAAATAAAACTGTGATTTTTGTTGACGTTATCAAATTTGACTGCATATCATACTTGTATAATAGCTAAAATGCTAAAAACTTTTTCCTATTATTCTTATTATGTGTTTATTGTGAATTCAATAGACAAAATTAATATTTACAAAACAGAATTGATGCTTTCTTTGCTATTACTAATTAAGCACGAGTTGTTGTGTTTTTAAATTGAGCGCATGTTATAGGAAAATTCATGCGTAACTATGATTCAATTGTTTTTGTTCAAAATTTTGCTTTCTTTTTACTTAGCTTTTTCAAAACTAAGTCAAAGTAACAAAGAAAGTGCCAATTTCTGCGCTGTATATAATTGTACATTAACTCAAACTAGGTTGGTTTTTCTTTATGAAGAAAAAATTAAATAGCAGTTATGCGTTATCTCGTTGTCATCTTGCTTGACACCATGGGATACACGTGCTAATGGAAAATTCGAATGAAATATCGTAGGAAATGTTTATTTAGATATGTTCATATCTCTCAAAAGAAGCAAGAAAGATCAAAGGAAATAGGATGCGACAATGATGCAACATGCAGTGTTGACTTTTAATTAATTAGCAGTGAAACTGTACTACCATTGATATTTTACACGATAGCTCGTGGTAGTAAATACTGATTGCTTATTTAAGGAAAATAACACAGAATGCGTAAATTTAATCTGAAAAAAGCCTGACCATAGAGAAAAGTTCTAGAATTAAATTGCAACTTTCCATAACTGAAGTTCTTAAAAATTGCATAATTTATATGCTATATCTGTAATTTTTCCGTTCTTATTACTCAGCCCCCCACGGATAATGCGGATCACTCCCAATAGAAGAATCTAGTAATGATGATTTCATATTTGAGAAAACGTAAGAATATATCATTCTGAAAATTGTCCTACTCAAGATTGATTGTGATCTACAAATACTCTACTGATGTTGGGATATGTCATTCAATATAATTGCTCTTGAAATGCATTTATTGTTTGTTTATCACAAGTTTTTTTCCTGAACATTTCAATTTACCTTAAAAATGTGTTGACATTCATTTCTGGAGCAATGTGTGACTGTTTTTAATACCCAATCACCAGCAACTTGAATAAAATCGCAAAGTTTGCAAAGATGAAGTGGAAAAACTTGTTGCAAATTTCCTTTTTTTTTATTATCGCGTATAATTTAGCCGTTGAACAAAACTTGTTGATTTCTTCTTGGCGAAAAAGGACCTGTGGGGAAAGTAAAGTACACTGTGGGACGCCGCACGAAATTAGCTCGATTTGTTAGACGAGATGTCATTAATAATCCTGCTATAAAAGACTATTTTCTAGAGATGTATACAGTTTCCTAGAAGATGAATGGCATCATTTGCTGATCTAAGATTTTTTCGTCAGAAACTCACGGGGGGTGGGGGGACGAGGGGGGCTCAATTACTATGTGCAGTGGGTATTGCTCATTGACGAACAAGAGGCTCGTTATCTTGTTATGGCTGAAAATGTCTGAGAACCATTCGATAAAGTCGTAGTAAAAATGCCAGACGCGGTCAGTGGGAGTGGCGGACTCTGGCTCGGGGTGCGCGGAGTTCACTCGTCAGGTTCTGAGAAACAAATTCGACGAGAGTAGGGGACAAATTCATTAATGTCCACTATTTTGAAACAAGACTATGGTAGCAACGCTGTCCAGACACTCGGCTTCACTTTTCCTCTTTTTTTTCTGGCGCTATCTCGGATTCCTATCTTGACCCCAGCATCACACGACACGAATCATGGATGCTCAGTGGTCAGTGACTGGGTGGCGTGACTATGCATGGGCTAACCATGAATGGTCTTCGCGTCACGGGGTGTGTGGCGAGGGTGTGTCAGAGGCAGTTTAGGGGGCCCCCAAAACGGAAATCGCCACATGTTTTTCGCTGACCTCAATACCTCCGGAATCGCAAAATTAATGACAGATTGTCAAATTTAAGGGGATGTTAATGTAAAATTTCCGCAGTTTGGAATTATTAATTGACAACTATAAACTTATTATAAATAAATACATGCATATGCTGTACCTTTGCATATGCGTCGTTGGACGAACCATTAACAATTCATGAATTTTTACAGAATATTTGTATTCCGTACGACTCGTTAATATAACGAGTTGTTTTATTTGCTATTGAAACAGAGAGACTTTTGCAATGCGACTTTGGATATAAACAGTGGGTTTTTTTCTGTCTGATTTGAAGAAACCTGACAAATGGCACAACCATTGCACTAATTGAAAAAAAAAACTCACAAAAAAAACCACGAAGACCTCGAAATGCAAAAACAATTGGTAATTGCCGCCTAGAAATGTTGCCGATCTGCAACAATTGTTAGGAAATGTTTTATTATCAGAATTGATACGTGGGTTAGCTGATGAATCATCGTTAAGGTTTCTCTGATGTCGCAAAACTGAAAAGGAGACACCGCGCTTCCTGACTCACAGATGGCGCCTTATACCGCCCAGATTTGCGTGCTGTCTTCGACGAACACCCACACCAAGTTTAGATCCCGTATTTTTGAATTATGAGGATATATATTATTTTTTCTTATTACACGTGAGAGTTGTTATACCGAGTTAATATTTTTTCTACCGCAGATATACATGTATGTTATCCTATAGAGTGATCGAAAGCCGCGGTTCCAGCGATTTTGACCGAAATAAGCGGCTGACTGTAATAGACGATGGACATTAAAAAACACGCTAAAGACTGACCTTACCAAAATAATTTGTTCTATGTTTTAAAAATACACATATTTGATTGTACATATGTATTTAAATATTTTTAAAATTATATTTATATATAAAAAAAAAGTTGTGAGTAGTGTTTGATGTGGCCTGTTTGCTGAAACGGCTGAAATTTAATTTTCTAAAATACCCAGAAAACCCATATCTGCGCATCTGTGAGATATCCATATCTGTGAGTGACCGGATTAATCGACTTTTTCATAAAGGACAGCATAGGAAAAAATCCGTTCTGAAGGGTTTGATCGAATAAAATGGCTGATCGAATTAACAGGCTTTCACCGTACATCGTATTGAGGTAATAAAACCTTTTATTTGCTGTATTTTAACCAATAGTGGTCTCTCATTGATTGTCGAAATAGAAAATTTCCAAAATATTTGATATCATCCGATAAGGTAGGCCTACTGTAGAAATTTTTTGTTGATCAAACAAATCTATATTTGGCACTATATTTTTCATATAAATGATGTTAAGAATACAATTGAACCTGTCTAGAACTTTAAATCTTAGACAGGTTTAGATCTTAATCGGTTTAGACAGGGTACAATAAGTTCCACATATTCGAAAATTATTAAAACGATTTTACAAATATCTGATAATTTAATGTTCAATCGTATATAGGACAACTCTTAACTGACATAATTTTTAACTTTTAAATGTAATTGGAATATTATATTGTTTCATTTTAAAACTGACTTTATGGCGGTCAACAATTTCGCTTTTACAATTTTCCAAAATCACAACGCCATCTATGCTAATTTACGCATATCACGGAACTGGTGGATACACGCAATAACATTTATACAGAGAAGAAATCCAAAAATAAATAAACTTTGAATCCAGAAGTTTATTTACTAGAGAGCTCGTAAATAGTGACAACAAATAGTGCAAATAGTTTTAAATGGTAATTAAACGAGCCTAAAAGTGCATTTGAAACCAAAGCCTTTATTATTATCATTAGTTTTTTTTGTTTGGTAAAATGAAACCAAAACATTATGAAGCTCGTAAACCAGACAGACCTTGAGAAATTTGATACTACTGTAAAATACACTTTTTTTTAAAAAAATATATTATACTGTAAATATTACGATAAAAAGGCAGTTTTTTGTCTTAATTTACTTTCGATTAGGGAGGGGTGTCGTTACATGGATGATAACATTGCCCAAAGTTGAAGATGACCTAAAACGTACTCACTGGCTGATACTTTAGCCCAGCTTTTCTAATTGGTCGTTTTTTCCCTCCCGTTTTTCGTCACAATTGTTTCCAGTTTCCGTTTTACGTCCCGTCCAGGGCGTCCATCCACCAGATGGCGTCGAAGCGCTAATTACTCTCTATGCTAATTAGTAAAATTTACCGAATGTCATTGGCTATTGTATTGTATAAATAATGCCTGGTGGTGTGGCCGGCAAGGAAAAGTTGAGACAAGAGTGACCCAAAGTGGACGTCCAGCAGCAAAAACTTGACCCTGCTCATTTCGTGCTAAGATTTTGGTTTCGATAGTCCGTTCCTATTGATCCGCTTGACCAGACGCGGGGGAGAGGCTAGCACGCTTCCCCTATAACTGACCAGTTGAAACTAATCAACAGTTTTCTTAACTATATTTTTTTTTTTAAAAAAAAAGATTCGTACTTTTTGGTAAGTTCAATTTCTGCTTATTAATCGCGTTGATTCTTGCGTTTCCCTCCAGTTTTTAGCATTTTTCTTTTGTTTCTGGAATTCTTCGAAATTTCTCTTCGACGTTTTTCCTTCAATTGCAATTTTTAAACAATGCAATTATTGCGTCAGGATGTTTGTCTCGTAACTCGTATGGTATTCGTGGAACTCATTTTCAAAGTTAACATTTTAATTAGGGAAACTGGAATTTCCGGTTCGTTATTTAGAATGCCAAATTTAAAAATGCGTGGTATGTCAAGAAATTCGAAAGGTCTCATAGAAATTTCGCACATTTTTTAATTTTTTTTTTGTTTAATTTCGATGTACATGCACTTCAAGCAAATTTTTATTTCATTGCCGCTCAACATTTTGGCCCAATGGCCTTCAGTAGGAACTGAATTTAACGGATTAAATTGAGATACGGGGAGCACTAATTTGGAACGACCAATTCATGATTAATACCAAGTCTAACATTCTATTTTCTAACTATAAAATGAAAATTCTAACTACGAAGTTGTACCACCTAAAACAATTAAATTCTAACTACGTTTACTATTTAATTAGAAGTTAAAATTATTTTAGGTGTAGCTCAACTTTGTGTAGTTAGGATTTTGATTTTATGGCTAGAATACTGTATAATTAAGATCGTTTTATTAATTACGTTGGCTGTTGGTGTTTCTCGTTTTTTTAAATTTAATCTTAAAAAACATTCTGCTGCTGATGAAGGCCATTGGACCGAAACGTTGAGCGTGAATTAAAACTAAAATTTGGTTGAGGGATAGTATAGCAGTCAACTTAATTTTTGGGAGTTGTTTACTCATTTTCAACTGAATCGAGTAATTCATGGGGGCGCCGCCAAACTGATTTTGTTCTGGGCGAATTTAACCGGTTTTGCACGGCTTTCTCCGTTGTTTTCACATTAAACCATTGACGTTTTATTGCTCCACGAATTTCCATTCCGTGTGTAGTGTGATTATAAATGGAAATTGAAGAATTATAAGTGCTCTCCAAAGATTCGTGTTGATGTTCACCAATGTTTGGCGTTTTTTCTTTTTTCTTAGCCTTCTTAACCATGGTTGTAACAATGAGCCTAATTACTGCTTTTTTGGCCGCGTCTGTATTTCTTACTGCTAACGTGGGTTACATTTGTGCCCAATCTATATCCAATGACGTCAGCGAAGCCGAAGAGAGCCAAACTTCTCAAGTTTCTACCTCTCAGGTAATTTTTTACAACTTTCGAAATGCACTTTGAACCATGACCTTACGGTCGTGGAATTTGGCGTATATCTCACCCGTGATGTATTATGCAAAACTGGGATTCGTTGCTAAAAATAAGTAGGTGTAAGGAGAAACGGGAATGACTTTATAATCTCCTTATTTTCCCTAGAATGTTTCCTAAAATAAAATCGGCCGTTTGGAAACTGATTCGTCGTTAAAATGCTAATGTAGATTTTTGATAGAAGAACCAAACCTTCTTAAATGGCTGCCGATCAGCGTTTTCACAAATTTGAATTCTGCTCGCATATTTTCAACGCATTTCCGAGGATTTTCTGGGTTTATTGGAAGATGACACGCTGCGATTGGGGATCCTTAATGACTTTGATTTCTTATTTGAAACAATTTTTTTTTCACATTTGTCCACGATTCCTTCGAACTGGGTTTCTCAAGTTAATTCTCTGCCTCTACCACGTTTGGCTGAGAGCACGGTGACACTTATTCGTGTAGGTTGCCAACTTATTTCGAACCAGTGTCGCGTAGTGGTATTGCAGACCCTTACCACTAGGGGACACTGGTTTTCAACCTACATGAATAAGTGTCACCGTGCTCTCAGCCATTGGGTTTACTTAAGTAACTTGTCTTGCTTAAATTTTCGATTGATGCATAAATTTTAGTTGAATTTAAACTTCTAGCCAAAATTCTAAGCAAAGTTAGAGCAGATTTCTCGATCATTATTGCGCCATTAGTTTGTGTACTGTTTGTCAAACTTCAAATTGCCCAAGATTTTTCTGCATTGATAAAGTGGTTTTCATTAATAATTACATTCACGTGAAACTATCGTAAAATGCAGTCTTGAGTATTTACCAATGACTGAAACTTTCTCAATAATGGCCTGGAATGTAATTGTCGCGGAATATGGCAAGCAGACACCTTGCCAAACACCAGCGTCACCTATGATGAGTCTCGTGCAACCGCCTAGCGAGTATTGCGAGAAGGTTAATTGAAGTCATCCCGTTTATAAATCCAATACAAATGCCATAATTTATTTTAAAGAATTGATCGTGGCGCTTGAATCTCGCTGTTGTAATAAATCCTTAAAACCAAAATATCGAGAAATTGGGCGAATCTGCTATTAAGCTACGGTTTAATTTCTAGTCCGAAAGCCCGTTGCTGGCCTTGCTGTCCAGGGGCACCGGTCATCGGCTGAACAGCAGAGTCGACATGGACAACGTGAGGGACGCCATTAATTCGGGGTCTTGGGATCGTTTTACCCCCGCCCCCGTCACCGATCCCAACTGTCACGTGAGTGTGGAGGTCAAAGTGGTGAGTTTCATTACTAAGCATTTCTTTGACAATCTCGCTTTTGGCGCCCTCTATAAGAACATTTTTTTATCGCGTTTAGATCCAAAGAATGCCCGGACGTTGCATCAGATTGAGGAACGGACTCCCGGCTTGCCAGGCTGAAAAATGGTTATCCTTAATCACCGACGAGTGTTCATAAACGCTGTACGCGTTTCCACCTCCCATCAGAATCGTAGAATTTTTTCTATTTATTGTTGACTTATCTGTTATTTATTAAGTGCCTTAATTCTTCATTATCGTATTGTGTGTTGTGCGTGTACCACATTATACCATTATGTTCATACTCTCATTTTTCTGTATTGCTACGAAATAAATCATTTAAACTCAATCGGTGTTTATAAACCTTAACGATTGAAATTCCAAATAGAAATTTTTGGTGTACCGCAAACTGTTTTGTACTAGTAAGCCTGAAACTGAACGAGGGTTTTGCCTTCCATTTTGAAATATGCAAGTACACATGCTATCGTTGCATCGTTGAAATGGCAGAATCTGTCTGATTTTTATCGTTGCAGAAATGTTTCGAAGCAACTTTTTGTTCCTACGAAGGGTTTCTGAAGTCAATTCTGAAACTGTTTGGGATGAAATGCACTGTAGTGAGTAATATAAAATCGAACTAAGATAGGAGGTAAGTTTATAACTCTGCAGGTTTCGGAGGATGACTGTAGGTTTCAGTAACTTGGTGGTATCTACTGCACACTAGGACATTAGATTTTTCTCAATAACTCGTTACCTATACTGTTTTTTAGGACTGTAAATATGAGGGCGTATTTTGGAATACGCTGCACAACTTGAAAAAAAGTACTTGTCGAAAACAACTCAGAACTAGGATAGGTTGGCTGAATTAGAGGATGAGGTGTTCATAGTTTTTCGTATACTGCACAAAGGCTTATAGAACATCCAATGTATCCATCTTAAGTCTGGTACACACAACATGTATCACCAAAATTGGTTTGTGGTAACGGAAAAAATGGCGTAGCAAACTGTTTTTTCCAAACTAAGAACTAGAAAATCAAGTTTGCCAACTAAATTTGGCGTTCCCGTCGAGTGTCGGTGAGATGAAAGGGAAATAGCCAAACTTTTGGCGGTGGCGCTGCTATCAACGCTTCCTCTGCACGATATCGATGATACTGCAGACGACAGCATATCGTATCTATATATTATATTATATATAGTTTGTTAATTTTTTTATAGAAACTAGTTCACATTAAAAGTTTGGGGTTTGTGGTTTTTAGTTTTGGTTTGGTGGCTAGTGTGTACCCGACTTTAGCTTTGGCGTGCAAAAGCGTTACGGGTTACAGTAATTTTTATTATAATAAAAATATAATATAACATAATAAAATACAATAATTCAAGTACAGTGTATTAGAATTCAACTGGAAAAAAGATCGAAGGTGGAAGCTAGGCGACGCGTCGCATAAAACCCTTCAAAACCCTAGGCTGGTTTAACTATACAACTAAACGCTATTATAATAAACGCATACAGAAATAAAAAGGCAACTTTTTCATGCGGGTAATTGGTGCTGATGCAATGAGCCATTTTGCAGCCATGGAAACCTATTTATTAACAAACCTATAACTCCCTTCCTATACGAAACCCGCGCATTAAATCATGTCTAAAGCAATTAATTCCTCCAAAAAGATCTTCTCCAGATATTGGGCTATGTGAATATTTTTTACGCGGTCAGAAAACCGGCTTGAAAAAAAATGTCAATGAATGCACGTAAGAAACCCTCCATTCATTACACACTCGTGTAATAATTGTTACAGTATTGTTATACGGATAATGAATAATTCTGCTGCATTGTCAGCTAGACTTCAACGACACGCATATTTAGTTGCAAATGTGTTAAGCATTGCACTGAATGCTTACCGGTAAACCGGACACATGGTGAGTTTTGAAAATTTAACAAAAACGGGCCACTTAGCCACGTTTGCAAAAGGTATGCAATATTTGGTTTAAAAAAACTTCACAAGTGACGTATTGCCAAAAGCGTTGTAAAAGCGTTGTAAAGCTACATGTAGTTTCAAATATGACTATATGTATTACGACATTTGAGTTTATTAAAAGAAAACTAAACTGTAGATTCTGACCAAAATACTTAACTTACAATAAATGAGGTTCGTATAGTTACATTCAAACATGTTTAAAAATGAAGTTCAAGTCACCAATTCTGTTCACTTCACATATCACAATACAATCACATTATCATGGCCTCGTTACGTTTTAACTAAAAACTGCATGTATACTTTCAATATGCTCACTTAACTGTACAAAGTGTACATGTTCCTAAATCACCCTGTCAAATTCCTCCAACGACAAATGAATAAAAAAGCCACGAATTAAGGAGGTGTACATGTATACTAATCGATAGGGAGCGTGATGACAGAGGTTAGGGAACAAAAATGCATAAATCATGTGTGAGCCGAGAGCGTACATGTATATCACAAATACGTAATACCAGTAGTCAGTCGGCGTTGTTCCATGTCAATCTTTAGCAAGCAGCGACAACGGTGCGACTAGCGGCGGCTTTGTAGAAAATGCACATTAAGTCACGCCCATATATCGATCGTATTGCATCGCCAATGTTGTTTTATGCTAATCGGCACGTGCACAGTGCCGAGATATCAGAAAAATAAAAAAGGGATGGCTTCATGTAGGGGGTAGAGGGGGGATCCAATTTTGGGGAAATTTTACGGACGTCCTTTTTGAATGGCTCCAAAACTTCCTCTGAGAAAAAATGTGCAACAGACAACAAGAAGTAGGCAGCATCTTACGTATACTTTGCGCGCACATGGGAGCAGGGAAGCACCTGGTCCCATAGGCAAACACAGAACAAGCAAGGGATGGGCCCATAGGGTCACCCCGGACAGAACTGAAGAAAGGACACCAGTTCCGGAGAACGCCTCATCACTTCTGCATCCTGTACACACCTTACAACATAGCCTAAAGGCAGTTTTGTTCAATCTTTTAAAATGTTTTGTCCAGAAAACAACGTTTATGTGGAAGGCACCACCAGAAAGCGAAGATGTCACTATCTCAGCGATTGTTTCGGATTACATGTATATAGGGATGCTGAACCTGTTTATATTTCAATACATCGACTTCGTCGTTCATAGTTTTTTGCCTAAACATTGCATGCAGTGTTCAGAACGCTGAGAAAGCTCGATGCACTGACGTGCTACGGGTAAAAAAATCCCCTGTGTGACCACCTAATGACACGATGACGGGCTGCCAAAGCAAGGCAACACGATGTTTATGCATGCATGCAATATCTGCGTCTTCCGCCACAAAAACCCGCTTTCGAGTAATGCATTCGCGACGTGTGTAAAATTGTGTTTTTGAATCTTGAATAATTCATCGAGTATATAATAGAAAGTCAATCACTCAATTTGGAAAAAAAATTCAAAATTTCTCCATTTGACACATTCAAAAAATATGCCTATGATACGATGCACACACGCAACTATACACGCATTAAGTGCATGCACCAAAAATCTAGAAAAGTCACGCGCGTGTTGTTGCAATAATCATTTTTATAAGTAGGAAATTTTAAGAGATATTCACTGCGGAGTTGGGAACAAACAAAACACTTCGCACTCTATCACGCGAATTTCGACCTAAATGACGTCGACATCCGATTACACGAATACTGTGCCATGCAGCATTTAATTCCGAAGCAATTAATATTTGCCATGGAAAACGAACCAAATCTTACGAGTCCTTGGATGTGTGTGTCCTTCAGGATCGTATGACTAATGTGCAGACATTCACATACAGTACATGTACACTGTAGCTCTGTCGCCATTTTGACGGTGACAAAAAACGTCTCTCGATGCTTGGGCAGGGTGGCAACAAAATTTTCATTTTCAATTTCCCTGACTAAAATCCAAAATTCCCTGACCAAAACTTACTCGTTA